>JAMAHW010000052.1:192523-273902 GCA_023627715.1 Periconia sp. R9002 | reverse complement strand
ATTTTTTTAATAAGTTTGTGTTTTAAGTTTGTTGTAAACGGGCCCCCCCCCCCCCCCCCGAGGGAGAGAGAGGTGTCTTCAATATTCCTACTTTCCCTTCTTTTCTAAACTTTTTTTTTAACAATATCTAATATCCCTCACTTTCATTTTCTTTGAAAAAAAGAAAGGCGTAAAAAACACAGCCATATAAAAACAATATCCAAACCAAAGCACATATATAAACGACCTCGAGTTGAAAATCAATCAATCATACAACATCCTTTCTGTCTGTCTGTCTGTGTAGAAGAAACCCCTTCCTGTCACGTCACGTCCCCATCAAATGAATCTCTCTCTCTCGAAGACAAAAGAATAGGAGTAAATTTCTCATTCATCAAACGCGAAACCACATCAGACACAAGAAGGATATTTGCGCGCGCAGCAAGCAAACAAGAGTCCTGCCTCTCTCCTCCCATAACAAAACTACCTACATACATCCTCACGCAAACACAAATTACTCCCCTCAAAAAACCTCCCCTGCTAGTCAAAGACCATGAAAACAAAAAACAAAAAAGATACATTCATAACTTCATCAACACCCCTTCTCCACCATCAATCACTCAATACCCCCTCCCCCTACCCTGCCCCAAACCCCTCGTCGACCCATCTTCCCCATACCCACCACCACCACCACCACCACCACCACCAACACCTCCCGAAGCGGTATACCGCTCCTCCTCCGTCGGCCCAATCGCATCGTCTCGTCCCAAAAACGACGAACCGGGACCACTGTATCCCATGAACCCGCCGAAATTAACTTGATCGAAGCTGGTCACGAAGGAGTTCGTGTACGTGAAAGGGTCTGTGTATGCGTCGGGATAGAAGATGGAGGATCCCGTTGTTGCGTCGAGGTTGCTTTGGGAATTAGGGAAATGATGCGTGTTTTGTTCGCCCAGGTGCATTGGCTGAGTGGGGTACTCGGGGTGTTGGTAGAAGTGCGGCTGCTGTTGCTGCTGCTGTGGTGATATGCGGTTGAAGGCTTGTGGGTCTGGACTGAGGGCGGTTGGGTTGATGCTGGGGGTCGGTGTCTTGCTTGACGGGAGCAAGCTGGCGGCGGTGTAGGCGTTGGCGGGCGTACCGGTGGAGCCTTTGTAAACACTCTGAACGCTGTAAAAGATCTCCATAGGATCGCTAATTCCTCCTTGATCGGTTGGGCTGGACCTTGTGGGGTGGAGTCCATAGGAAAGAAAAGTAGAAGCTGGTGTTGACATCTGCTCGCTATCCATATCGTCTCCTTTGGATTGGTCTTCGGGAAGCAAGTCTTTAACGTGCGCTTGAAATTGGTTTCCGCTTTGGCGGATAATGTTTTCAACTACCTTGTACGCGCGCTCTGAGGAAGGGTCGGTGGCTTTCATGGCGTGAAGCCATTGGATCAACTTTTTTGTTCGAGGAATGATTTTGGCATTTTCCTTCGATATATGGGTGCTCTGGTATGACAACTCGAGAAGAAGAACGGTCAACGACTGCATAACTGGTCACGGTATCAGCAATATTATGAGCCCAAGTCAAACCAAGTGAAGCTTACTGTCATGCGCTAAATTCCACCACGGCCCGTTTTCGAATAAATATCGCGGGTTCGGTTGGTCAGGAAGCAAGTCAGCCATGTCTTGAGCTGCTTGAACACACCTTCTGGCGGTAGTGTCGTTGAAGGTAAAGGAAGCATCGCTTTGATCTAAACATGGTGTTAGCATCATGGAGACCCGTGAATGACGCGATTGCGTTCATTCTAAATCAAGGTTGAAAGAGGATCGAAAGAGAGATACCTTTGATGCGCCGCTCTGTTCTACAGAGACACGGACGCGTGATAAGAATCACGTTACTATAGTAGTTAAACTTGAGCATCAGAACCTCTCTTCCTCTATCGGAAGAGAAAAATGAACTCAAGGTCTTTTCTTTGCTGTGAGGTAGACTATGAACTCTCCACTCCTCGAGCTCGGTGAGTAACATTGGTATGGTGGCTTGAATGTATGACCAGGGCTGACTACCCACGCGCGGGGCATAGAGACTGCACAGAATCTTTTGTGTGATTACGCCAATGTGAATGCGAGCTTCGAGAAAAGAACAGAGACCTCCGAGTTTTCCAACAGAGACCTGAACGTTGCCGCTGATTTGGGATGCCGACGGAAGATGCCTATCGTCTCTGAAAAGGCTGTTGTCACGATGTGAAGAATCCTGGCTAGTAGCGCCAAACTTTCCGTCTATGGAGACGTGGGGAGGTTCCAACGTGCAGTCTTCGGAAGCCAACACACATGGGCGTCCGGTAAGGGAGCTAACTAGACATTCGATGGAATGGAGGCTCCACCTTCAACGGTGTTAGCATCATTGCGCTTTTTTACCTATTCTCGGAACATTGAAACCTTCGGGGAAGTATACATACCAGGTCCGGAGTAACGACTCCTTCTTGCTGGGGGGCAAAGTAGGATCTTCGTTGCGAAGGTGTAGGCCTAAAGCAAGAGCCAAGCGCATGGCGATCCCTATGGTGACCCAAGCCCGACTCACATGGCCAATGGCCAGGTAATAGAACGAGAGCAGTCCTATTGCGTGCATAGTGGGGAGATCTGGGGCCGTGGAAAAACACCAGTTGTCGTTCAAGCTGAGTAAACGCACTGCCCTGGTCATGTAAATCAGGTGATCTTTCTGGTCGGTCTTCCAAGCCTGATCGGAGATATTCGAATAATGCGAACCAATAGCAAAGCAGAGGTTGACTTGTGCAAGCCATTTATCGGGTACGCGGAACGGATTATTGGCGCGAACAGATTCGTAGAAACTGTAGAACTGGGTACTCAGGGTGTCTGGCGTGATCGGATACGAAGTGTGTACCGTATGCAAGTAGGAATTGAAAAGTTTTTCCGCCAGCTCAAAGGGGGGGAGCTCATAGAGATCGACCTAATCCGATTAGGAAGTGATGTTTGGAAACAAAGGTGAGACCCAAGGAGAACATACAGGGAGCTGCAAAGCTCTACGTGACAAGTATACATACCTCGACATCTGGTTCGAGGCTCTCTGCATCGAGATAGAAGGAAGTTGTGGTGGTTTCAGGTCGCAAGGCGTCCGTCTCATTCTGTCGTCTTCTCTCGTGTAGTGCCTTTGAACGTTTGATGATGGAATCTTGATCTGCCCCCGGGGGACCGTAGGGCAATCCGTATGGCTGGCCATCGGTCTGCTTCACCTCTTTTTGTAGACTCTTCAGCCATGTAACTGTCGAGTTCTTACCGACGTACCCAGTCGCTCTCGCTTCTTTGCTCCTCAAAAGATCTTCATCAAGTAGATCCAGATCTTCATTTGAGCCTATGGTTGCTGGTGCGCGTGTCTCACCGGCTAGCACAGAGTCTAGCTCGTCGGCAGATGTTGTAGAAGAGTGTTTGCGACGCATTTCAGACAGACCTGACAGAGCAGAAGTCTGTGAAACAGTGTCATCATCGACGTGTAGCAGTGCGTTGTCGATTGCTTGTTGGTCGTCTCGGCTGACGCGAGTTCGCAGATCAGTCAAAAGGGTAATGAGAGATTGTTTTTGATGGGTGATTGAGCGTAGTCTGTCACGGCGAGCGAGGTCGTAGACACATTCAAGACTGGCGGAAACGCAATTTGAGCAAGTAGGCTGTTCTCCAGAACACTTGACTTCTACAGTGGGTCAGCATCGGTTGGAATCTGTACAAGCAGGAAGGGACTTACTTCGTTTGCGGCAGTTGGTACACTAGGTGCAGGTAGAAATCAGCATACATGGCTTGCAACGATTGGATCAACAGAAGGCATACCGCCTTGCCCACTCGCTTCTCCTGTTTCCCATGAGCTCGTCTCTCGGATGCACGATCGGGATGGCGACGCTCCAACCTAGGAATGGCAACCTTGGAGCCTTCGACGGCACTCGCCTCATAGGGCGGGCTGTTCTGCATTGGCCTTCTCTGGGTCGGTTGGATGGGACGATGGGTTGGTGGGAGGTTTGATAATGAAGGGGATGAAAAGGAAGCGATTCAACGGCGGCTATTCTTGCCAAGTGCGCTTGCTAGTCACAGAGGGTGGGACCTAAGGAAGGCAGGCTCCAGAAGTGCAGAGAGAAGGAAGGAAGGAAGTAAGGAAGGGTGGGTGTTAGCAGCGGTGTTGACGGCTAGACATGTCTATCTCTGCGCGACTTTGGAACGTTGAATACAACGAGTCGACGGTTGGAAGGGGAAAACAGAGCAAGCATGATGGAGAGCGAACAAGACTTGTTTTGAATCTTCACGAAGCGGATGGTAAAAGTCTGCCAGATGTGCAGAAGGGAGATGCGGGGACCTGGTTATGGATGGGAGGATGTGTAGGGGAGCCAATCAGAGGCGAGGGCATTTAATTCCGAGCCAATCACAAGGCGCGCGCCAGATTCACCGATAGACTGCACTCACTGCGATGGTCGACTCAACTTCGCAATGGGGTGAATGTATGGTGACGTATCTCTTCCACGCTGTGCACCCTTCTGCTTCTAGATAAACGCATAGTAAAGCCATCTGCCGCTCCATCTTGCACCAATTCTCCTTTCCTGCCGTTCCTGCCATGGCACTAGGCCGGTACCTCCCGCATGCATGCTCGGCCATAATTGCCATCCATAGCTGCCTCTATGTCCTTGCTCAATCCGGACTAGCTTCATCGAGACATGCTTTCAACTTTCCTCCCACCACCCTTCGGCCTCCCCCCCAACCCTCTCTGCTTCCTGCTCGTTCAGTCTTGCTACCCCCGTTTCTCCGATCCCCCCCAGCGATCCGTTTTTCCACTCCTCAAACATGACCCTCGCTACACGACGCTGCTCAGCGTTCGGTGCATACATGGCCGTCACAAAAAGGGGCGTATGAAGACGCAAATACGAGAACCCCACATCGCGGAGCCGGAGATACCAAGCCACCGAGAGGATCAGTCCATGCTGTTCCGAAATGCTCAACGACGACGTCGGGGATGCTGGGGAAGCCGAAGGTGACAACACGGGGGGGGCGCTCGGCTTGGAAGGGGGCCTGCTAGATTCCACATGCTGACCCAACGTCTCTTGTCCAGTCTGCGATGATGGTGACTGAGTGCGCAACACAAGCATCGCAGTCTGATCATCACTGCCCTCAGGCGGCGACGCAACATGCAGCAATGCCCAGCACGCAGCAAAATGCGCATACGTCAACGCCGTGAATGGATCCCTGAATTCCATCTGCCCCGTTTCTACATTGGTCCACCGCAATCTCTGCGTCCTTTCCATGCCCTCGTACTCTGCCCAGAGCTGATCGACCTCGTCCTTGACGCCTTTGTACGCCCACCGTCGCTGCCACGCTGAGAGGTTCGTGTTGTGAAGGAGTGTACTCAGACGGGCGAGGGGTCGAAGCTGGCGTTGCATGAGCGGCAGGTTGTCCACATCCCACCCACACGCATCCTCCAGCATGGTCATGATGATGGGGTCTTGCCGGAGCCGCTCCGAAGAGCTCGTCAGGTATACAAACGTCAGCTGGAAACGTAGGTGGAAGAAGATGCCCGTTAGCAAGGGCTGTTTGTTGGTTATGGGTGGACGTTTTTCCTGAGCTCCTGCTGAGCGAGGCGGTGGTGTGGGCTGGTCAAAAACGACACCCGTCGGCTTCGGCATCTTCTTGAGGAAACGAGCCACCATCTTGGCCGAGCCCAAGACATGTTCAGCGTACGCCGACTTGGTAGTAGCGACAACGGCTTCAAACAGACTCAGCAAAACACTCGTGCCCAGCATTTCCATTTCCGACGTTCTATCTCGCACAGGACTTCCCCCTTCCTCCTCGGCCGCTAATAACCTGCCCTGTCCGCGCAAGGCTGCCCCATACAGCCGAGAAGAGTACTCGATGAGCGACGCATTTCGCGATTCGATGCCAGTAAATGCCGACGTTAAGGCGCGCAACGAAAGCGAGAGCGCCTCCTGGGTCGAGTTCTGCTTGGGCTGCGTGATGGCTCCTCCTCGACCAGAAGCCAGCTTTGGTAGGGCGTGGAGCCAGATGGGCGTCCGGCGAGGGGCGCCGGGTAGGGTGCGGCCTTCAGCACAGAAGAAACGCACCAAGTTGGCGTAGAATGCTTCGTTGAGGACATATCGCGGGCTCACATGGACCGTTAAATCATAGGCCAACTCGTACGGTAGCTGGTCCATGGAAGTCACTCGCACAATCTCCTCTCCCGTCGTGTTCTCCCCAGCCTCGGGGCTCGAGAGGTCGGGGGTTGGTAGATAGCGGCTTTGCGATCGGGCTGGCTGGCCTTCTTGCGCGGGAGCAGCAGTCGCTTTGGATTTCTTGGGGCGCTTCCCGGATGGATAGGCGGAATTGTCGATGAAGAGAAGCGGCGCATCCGTTGGGCCGGGACATTGCCGTCCGAATTTGATGCACATTTGGCAGTGCGGCATGGTGGCGTCACACTTGATTCGCTTCTTCCGGCATATTGCGCAGGCTTTTGTGCGGCGGGGCATGATGGGGAACGTTTCCCTCAATTGATCTCTTCTACAGCGTCTTGAACTTGGGGTTGAGATGAAATGGGCGATAGCTGGGGGTGGGCCAAGTTCCAACGATCCTTCGTATCTTCGTATTCTTGGCGCTGTTTTTCTCTCCTACGCTTTGTCCTTCGCCCGCCCTGTCTCTTGGTCCTGTGTATGCAATATACAGAGACTTCTCTCCAATGAGTCCAAAGTCTCCACCTTGATGCACAATCGGGCTTCCACGTCCAAGTTCACCTTGCAACTACTGTTGGGTCAATCTTGGAGCAAGCAAATCGTCGTTCAAGCGGCGGTGTAGTCGGGGATCCAGTACTTTGCGTACAAGCGCGCAGGATGTGTCGTGGTTTGCAATGGCGATGTCGTATAGTCAAAGTGAAGAGAGTGTTAAGTACGAGGGAAAGAACAGGAGGGAGAGAAACAGCAAGGCGGGACGATCTAGTAGTAGTTCGTCTTTGCAGATAACCGTTAGTATCTTGCCCCCCTGCCTTGGACTAGGGGTAATGTCACGACTCGCTTACCGTGCTCTTGGCCCAGTGGTGATCTACGACCAAGAGACTCCGGGCGGAGAAGGCATGGATAGATTCATTCAAACCATGATCCGTCGGTCGTTCAATCAACACGAGGCAGGCCAGAGCCGCACAGAGCCGCACAGGACGAATCGTGAGGTTGCATCATCGACACGCACTTATCAAACCGGCGCCTGGCCCCCCCCAAGACGTCTGGAACCGGGGCCCGCATTACTAACAGTCCATCTTTGGGTCCAAGTTTCCATCCGTCCACCGGTCAATTCAAACACGGCGACACCTTTACGATCAAGGACACCGTCATCATCCCAAGGCCATTCGACGATGGGCATATCCAGAGTCAAGCAACATTCGACATGATTGCGCGACTTGGACTCCGATGGCGCGCGAGATTCGGGCGGTTCCCCCACTAACGGGTCGTTGCGCGGCAAGTGCACGCGCGGACCGGACAATCGACAAAACCGCATTGATGATGTGCCTCAAGATCCAAAACAGCAAACACCGCGTAACGTTTGGCACCTGGCTGTAGCTCCACCTCGACTACTCCTTGTTGAACAACTGCATCCAATGGGAATGCACCCTTTGTCTGCATTGTTTTGTCCCTCCTCAGCCCACTCCCCTCCACTTGGCCCCCACGCAACTCGCCACGTGAAACCAACCTACCGACATTGCCCCAAAAAAAGAAAATACGATTTCTCTCCTGCAAAACGTCCACTTTTTCTTCAAGGAGCCATGACATTCACACACAGTACACATTCCCCTATTACACCCATGTTGTTTTTCCTCTTCGGCATTGATGGTCTGGCCCGCCCCGTCTGACCCACTTTTTGTTTCTTTTTTATTTTTCCGAATAGGAGTCGAAACCGGCAAATGCGAAACATTCGAGAAGGAAGAAAAAGAACGAAGCCTCATGGCAAACTGCATGAATCCCATCACGTGAATATGTAACCCCCATTCCAAGGGTTAGGACATAGACCTCTCTCTCTTTCTCGCTGCGCATGAACATCAACGACCAGATTTACCGCCCCCATGGCTCTCCTGCCTGTCACGTTTCATCTGGGGGGCACCGCGCCCCAAACGAATACGTACCAAGACTTCTTTTTATCTTCTTCACCCAATCATCCACGGAGAAATCGAGAATCGGACATTTCTTTTTGGCAACCTTGGAACGATTTGAATTATGCGTTGTTTCTTTTTGAGTCTTGCCGGAGAGTTTGGTGACGTACGTACGTACATGTACGTTTCATGCACGCCGCGGGTATGTAGGTGGGTGTTCTATTATTAACTTTGAAGTATGTATGTACAGTCGTGCAAAGAAGGGTGTATGAGTGTGAGCTTGGTATGTGTCGCTGGGGATGAGAAGACGAGGGATGGGGAGAGTAGGAGGGTGGGGGTGGGATAGGATGGGATGGTTCGGACTTTGTCCTAGCTTGAGGTTTGGTTTTGTGTGTCTGTGTATATATGTGTGTATGGTATGGCCAGATTAGATATGTAGGTGATTGCTTGCGTGGGTAACTATGTAGTGACACTAGGTAACAGAGGGTTGAGGAAAAAGAACCACCTATCTACATACTTGCATCACATATGTATATAAATCTAGCGCATTAATCATCTCTTCTTTCCTTCGTCCTTTTTTCAAAACGTAAATGTAACAGCAACTTCCCTATCTTATCCTCTTTTCTTCTTCTTTCGCGGTCTGTACATGTGTGTTTTTCTCCTTCCTACAGTACACCACCCCTCGCTGGTATGATGCTGCATTTTGAGGTTCGGAATAGACTAGATGAAACTGGACTGGAGTGGACTTGTGGAACGTACTCTCTAGTTTACCTCGCTTCAGGTTAAACATGTATACATTTCACATCTAGATCGGAATCTAAGAACCACACGCGTCGTCGTCGTCGTCGTTGTTGGCGAATATAAAGAGAAAGGTGAGTAGAAGGGTTAAATACTAAGTAATGGCTTTCGCATCGGACTTAGTAAAGCATTTATTTATACATGGTATTAAAGCTTAGGTAGGTATGGAAAAAATTGGGGAAAACGTGCTTGATTTGCCTGGCTACATGGATAGGTGGGGACAGTTGTATATGTATACAGCACCCACACACACCACCCATAACCCCACTATCCCTCACCCGACCACAAGAAACCTGCCAGAAAACGGTGACGATATTATATGAAACTTCACTCACTAGATTATACTAACCAGAAAGCGAAGCTGTATGTATGTGTACACTTAAGTAGGTAAGTAAGTGTTGATGTGGGTGTGTGGATGTGTGGATGTATGCATAGGTATAAGTAGCCTACGGGAATAAGGGAGTGGGGGAGATGAGGGAGATGAGAGTGGTGTTTTGAGGGAGAGGGAGGGATGAGGTAAACCCTTTCTTTTTTGAACGGGGTGTTTGAGGCGGGAGCGAGAGGTTGAGGATGGAGTGGAGTGTAAGACTTTGGCTTAGGTTTCGGAAGGCGGTAGGGCCGAGGGGGGTTTTGGGGGGGGGGGGGGTTGTGTGGATGGGGTAGATGGGGAGGGGAGAGAAAAGAGAGAGGGGGGAGGGGGGAAAGGAAGGAAAGGAAAGGAAAGGAAGTACGGGGTGGTATGAAATTTGAAATTTGAAATTGATCCTCAGAGTATTGCTACCCTGGGCATCGAAACAGGTAGGGGGCAAGGGGTAGTATATGTTTACGTGCGCAGAAGAAAAAAAATCGAAATACACAACTCCCGGAATATGCTGGAAAACCATGCATGCCAATACAGGTAGCGTAACGTACGTGAAAGCAAAGTAAGGTACTTGAGTAAGAAATATGCAATTGTTTCATGCATTCGGTACCACAATCAGTACCATAGCATCTGTTCATTAGGTACATACATGCACACATGTGACACATGCAGGTATACATACATACACAGATCTCTTTCAAACCCGAAAGAAAAAAAAAGTGAATAAAACATTGTAAGAGGTAGCAACAACCACTCTTTCAAAACCCTAGTACTCTACAAAAAACACTCCATCTGATCATTTTCCCTCCTGTTCCCGTAGCACGCCACACATGAAGAGAAACTACCCAGTAGCACACACACACACGACTGGCTAAGACAGACAGACAAACACACAGCCGGAAAGATAGAAACGCTCTACCTCGCAACACGCTGACTCTCCTCGACAAACTCCAACGCGCGATCCTTCGAATAAACGCTAATCTTACTATTCATATCCCCATAGCTAACCGCATAGCACTTATCCGCAACATGCACCATCTCAGGACGGAACGTAGTGCAAATGAACTGGCCGCCGCCCTCGCCGGACTCGCCACCTTTGCCGGAGAGCTTGCGCAGCATCTCGGCGACGGCGGAGCGGTACTGGGCGTCGAGATTTGCGTCGATTTCATCAAAGAGGTAGAAGGGCGCGGGGTCGCACTGCTGGATGGCGAAGACGAGGGCGAGGGCGCAGAGCGCTTTTTGGCCGCCCGAGAGCTGCTGGATGCGCTGCTGCTCGTCGTGCTTGGAGTTGAAGGACACGGCGATGCCGACACCTGTGTAGTTTTCGACGGCGGATTTGTTGGTGTTTTTGCCGCCGGTCGTGGGTTCGTCGTCGTCCGAGTCGTCTTGGGCGCCGCCGCCGCCGCGGTGGTGGGCTTCGCGGTCGGAGCGGCGTTGGATGATGAGGCGGCCGGTTCCGGCGGGGACGAGCTGCACGAAGACTTCTTTGAAGTATTTGGCGACTTGTTTGAAGGTGCGGGCGATGGCTTCGTCTTTGCGCTGGTCGAGCACTTCGATTAGCGTCTCGATGTGGTTGCGGGACTCGGTGAGGTCGTCGCGCCGCGAGCTGAGGGCTTCGCGCCTCTTGGTGAAGTCTTCGTATTGTTGGAAGGCCTTCTTGTTGACGTGCGAGTACTTCTTGAGCGCTTTGTTGGCTTTGTCGAGTTCGGTGACGAGCTGGAGCATGTTGCGTTAGCAAGTGTCTGAAATGGAAAAACAAAAGTGCAACTTACCCTATCGTTACTCCATCTCGTATACTTCTGATAGGCGTCCTCTGGCAATGTACCGAGCTCGCGAATGTCTCGTTGTATTGCTGTCAACTCATCCCGATACTGTGCTCGCTTCTGCAGGCTCTTCTCCATGCCCTTCTTATGCCTCTCGATAGCGCGCGCCAGGTTGCGATTGCTTGTCTCCTTCTCCGTCCTAGCCTCCTCCAGCTCGGCTAACCTGGCATTCACTTCATCGCGACGGGTTTCCAACTCTTGGATTCTGCGATCAAAATCGGCGACAGTCTTGTTGATGTTGTTCAGTTGTCGCTGGGCGTCCTTCAAGCGCGCCGATTGATTACCACTGCCTCCAGGACCAGCTTGTTGTTCGAGTAGACGGTCTAGATTCGGCTGAAGATTCTCACGGATTTCAACCTCCATGTCCGATTTCCTCATCTCCAGTTCCGATCGCTCCTCCGAAAGAACAGCAAGCTGTTTCCGTAGGTCTCGGACGGTGCCTGTGACTGATTGCAGCAACTCTTCTTCTTCCTGCGTCAAAGCCTTCTTGAAGCCGGATGCTATCTCGTCCTCCAGGTCACTCTGCTGGCTGCCCAGTATATTGACTGCCGAGACCAAGTCCGCCAATGTTCGCTCCATGTCTTCTAGGATACTCCTCTTGCGTTGCAGTTCGGTTTGCTTGGAGCGGAGCTCTTGTCGTTTGGGAACATAGCCATCCTCGGCGTGATTCTTCTGGTACTCTGCCCTCCGGACCTCACTGGCTGCTTCGTTGAGCTGCTGCCTGCATGCATCAATCTCCTGTCTAATCTCATCTTGCTTTGCTCGCAGCTCTTCTACATTCCTCCGTAGCTCCGAGACGCGGTGATATGCGTCTAGCTTGGAGTTTCTCGGGTCAAAGTAACCACCGTGGTAACCTCCCTTCTTCTGCGCACGATCTCCATCGGGTGTCAACGCTATTACATCATGCGACCGCACGAAGCTCTGGCAGATACTCAACTCTGGACAGACGACCACATTACCAAAGACCTGGCTAAAAGCTTTGGTGTATTGTGCAGCGTACTTCAGTTTTGGGAGCAGCGGTTGAGCGTCGGCTGTGTGAGGGACATTGCCCTGGCGTGTGCGGACTCGACTGAGAGGAATGCAAGTGAGACGGCCACCTTTCTCCTTGCTGAGCAGATTGATGACTTTCTCGGCTGTACTGTCATTGTCGACAATTACGTGGAACAGAGAAGGACCTGCGGCGACCTCTGCAGCAATCTTGTACATGTCGCTAACCTCGAGAAGTTCAGCGACAGTGCCGTGAACACCAGGCAGATTATGCTGTTTCTGGAGGCGACGCAATGTTTCGAGACCTCGACTTGTGGCGTGGTCCAGCAGATGTGAAAATTCTCGCTCCGCGGTGTGCAGCTGCCGCTCCGCGTTCTCGACCTGTGAATGGATTCGGCGCTCCTCACGGAAGAGATTATTCTGTCGGTCTCGGATGGCATCCTGTTTGTCTTTCGCTTTTTGCAATTGCTCGGCGAGGGTTATTGTGTTGTCACCTTCGTTGTCCAATTCGGATTCTATCCTAGCTATGTCTTTTTCCAGTGCCGCGATGTCGTCTTGAACAACTGTGATGTCTTCGCTCGTCTGCATCTGTATAGATTTGCGCGTTGCAAGATCCACGGATATCTCTGCAATACGCGCGCGTAGTGCATCATCGCGCTGGCGTTTGTTGGTGTATGTAGCTGTACGACCTTGCTTGTCTTCCAAGCGCTTCTGTTGGCCCACAGCCTCTGCAAGCTGAGAGCGTATCTCCGCCTCTTCGGCTTTCTTCGCCTCATACTCTGGCAACAAAGTCCGGAGCTCTTTCTCGCGGCTGCTGATGTCTTTCTGTAACTTCTTGATTTGGGCATCGCGCTGGCGCTGGGCCTGCTGAGCAGCAGACTGTCCATCCGAGAGGTCGTTGAGCTGAATCTCTATGGCGGCTTTTTGACGAGCAGCATCATTGCGCTCGCCTTCGAGTTGGGCGCGGTCCGCTACCAGCATCTCCAACTCGCTCTTAAGCTCGCCGATTTCAGCGTCAATGTCCGCAATCTCTTGCTCGGTCTCGCGAAACTGGCTATTGTGACCGTCAACATCTGCCACCCCATTGTGCCGGAAAGCGTCTATGTTCTCAATCTTCTCCTGCAGCTCACTCTCCTGTCGCGCATTCATGGTGTACAGTAGCGCCCTTCGCTCGCGATCGCTCTTATTCCAAGCTTCCAGCTCCTTCTTCTCGCCCTCCAACTCAGAGAGGCGCAAGTTTATGTCGTTGACGAGGTCATCGATGCGCTCGCAGCGGTTCTCCGTCTCACTCATGAGCTTCAAACTATCCGTCCGCCTTTTCTCGTATACATTCGATCCCGAGATCTCCTTCAGCAAATTCAGTCGCTCCTCGTCCTTCATGTTTGTGATGGCGGTAACACGGCCCTGGGGCACAATGTAAAATGGATTCGATCGCGACAGACCGGCGGCTTCGAGCATGTCGAACACTTCGCGCTTAGTGGCGTTCTTGCGGTCCATGGAGTACTCGTCCTTCTTGGCTCCGATGGTGCGGCGCAGGATGAATTCGGGCTTGTTGTTGTTCTGGAAACGGCCGTCGGTGTTGTCAAAGGCGACCTCCACATACGCGGACATGACGGCGGAGCCTGAGCCTTCGTGAAGCAAAGCCTGCCTCTCCTCCCTTCCCAAATTCTCATAATCATCGCCCAGCACAAACCTCACCGCGGCAAAGAAATTACTCTTCCCCGCGCCATTGCGCCCGACGACAATATTGGTCTTGGGCGAGAAGGGCTCGATCTTGGTTTGGTCCTTGTAGCTCTTGAAGCCCTGGATGGTGATCTGCTTGATGTACCCCATTGCGTGGGCGCGAAATCAATATCGGGGAAGCTGTGCAAGTGTAATATGTAGAGGGGTTTAGGATCGGGTCGTGGACATGGTGTGCGTGCGTGCGCGCTGTGACGAAGGTGGTGGTGGATGTAATGTAGATATTGTAGATTGACGCGACGCGCGACGGAGCCCGCGTTTCGCCAAGACTCCACGAAGTTGATTCGCCGCCTATCGCACATATGCGAAAGCGCACGCTAAGAATCAGCTCTGCAGACTCACCTACATACTTACTCTTTAGTGACCAACATTTTATTGTGGACAAAAGAAAAAACAGCATCTTGAAAATTCGAAAAGGCCTTACAAAAAAAATCCTATTCATCACCAACACTAGCCCTAGAACTCTAGAAAATCCCTCTTTTTTAATAGCAAACACCCCTCCTGAACACTTTCTCAAAAAACCAAACACAAAATCCTAACATGATGAATAAAGCTATACCTCCCTAGCTCTATACGTGTACATATTCATATCTCATCTATTCATATACATTGCTAATACTACATACTCTCTTTGAACACGGCAACCAAAGCAGGCCCCTCTCTAATCCCCCACTCCATCTACATCTAGAAAATGCATGTAAAGTTATTCATCCTAATCTATCTGATGCATACATTCGACACAAGCAAGTAGATAGTTGGAGATAAAGGAAGAAGAACGAATGGTAACAACGTGGGTGTTAGGTGGGACGGTAGTGTGGTGATGTGTTTAAGATGGGATAGGAAAAGGTAGGGTAAGGATAGTATGGAACGGGAAAGATAGGGGAAGGTAGGAAGGAGGGGTGCTTGTATGTATGTAAGAGGTATGTATATATAGAAGAATCGTGGGGAGAAGGAAGGACGGGAACAGAAGAGTGAGATGTATACCATTTGCAAGCCTTTCATTCGTCTTTTACGCATCTATTCAATTTCCACTCCTTCTGTATAACCCCACGCTGCATCATACATAACCATGACCATATAACGACGAAAATAACAAGAACATTTAGGTGGTATAATAAAAAAGACTATGTACAAACACCAAACAAACAAACAAAGGACCCCAATTGTGATTCTCTAAAGAAAAAAAGCTGTATTCCTCACATTACTAAAGACGAAAAAATGGGAACCCCCTTCGCATCACTCAATCCACAAAACAACATCATGTTAAAAAACTTTCCTATTTCGCTATGCCATGATTAAACATTTCAAACCCATTTCGGGGTTAAGGTAAAACAAAGAGAGAGGGGGGATCCCTTCTCTTCACCCTTTACCCCCGTTCCTTTTCCCATGCTGATGCAAATGCAGATGAGGTGCTACCTGAACTACGCTTACAAAGCGAAGACAGCGACGGCACCGACGGCGGCGAGAAGAGCAGTGGCGAGGCCAGTTCCACGGACGGAGGCAGCAGCGCCGGGGAAGCTGACGGGGGCGGAGGAGTTGGAGGTGCCGGAAGGCTTAGGAGGCGCGGCAGAGGGAGCAGTGGGAGCAGGCGCGGGGGGAGGAGCGCGGCTGTCGGTCTTGATGACGGGGTAAGGAGGCTGGGTGCTGGGGGTGGCGACGGGGGCAGAGGTCGCGGGAGGGGCGGGAGGGGGAGTGCCGGTCATGGTGACGGTGAGGGTGCCGGAGCAGCCGCCGCAGTCCTTGGGCTTGTCGCCGCCGGAAGCAGGAGAGGTCGAGTTTCCACCGGTGGCAGGGGAAGAGCTTCCACCAGCTGAGCCGGGCGTGTTGACTGAGGACTCGATGGAGCTGCCGGAGCTACCAGTGGCAGAGGGAGCAAGGCCCTTGTCGTTGACGGAAGAACCCTCCTTCTTTCCAGGCTCGATGACCTTGATGCTCTGGTAGGAGCCCGTCTTGTCGGTCCACTGGTACTCCTTTCCGGGAGAGTAGTTGGTGATCTTCACGCTCTCGACGGTTTGTGTGAAGGGAGCCTTGGAGTAGTCGGGCTTGCCACCGGCCCACTCGACGGTGCCCTGGCTCTCGGAGTCACCACCAGCCCAGATACCAATGCGGACGTTGGAGGGGGTCTGGGGGAAGTTCTTGCCGCCGTTGGCGTCAGAGTACTTGAGGGTACGGATGGGCTTGTCGTCGATGATCCAGGTGAGGGCATCCTGGGTCCAGTTGAGAGCGTAGGTATGCATCTCCAAGTGGCTGCCAATAGGGGCCTCGATCATGCGGTCGTAGGTGGTGGTGTTGCCCTTACCGAAGTAGTTCATCTGGACCTTTGTGGTCTGGGAACCGACGTACTCCCAGTCAACCTCATCGAGATCCTCAGACTGAAGGACGATGGAGGAGATGATACCGGCACCAGGGGCGGCCTTCATCTTGACCTCAACGTAGCCGAAGTGGAGGTAGCCCTCGGTCTGGATGGTGGGAGCATCGCCCTTCTTGGCGAGGGTGAATTCAGCACCGTCCTTGCCGTAGTTGAGAGATCCAGCCGTCTGCTTCCAGCCCTTGACAGCGTCCTTGCCGTCCTTGAAGTTGGTCTCGAAGGTGGCAGGGATGGCCGGGTTGTTGGGGCAGTCCTTCTCCATGGGGTTGCATGCGGTGAAGGTTTGGGCGCTGGCGAGCGCAATGAGGGCGCTGGTGGAGATGTAGTAACGCATGTTGTGTGGATGTATTGTTGTGAGGTTGAGATTTGTTTTTTGGTTGTTTCTGTGGTGGGAAAAAAGTTTCTCTTCTTGTTCTTGTATGAAATCGTAATAGGGGTTTGTTTGTTATCGGGTGTATTGTGTAAGTTCAAGCTTCGCAGAAGTGTGGGGTTGTGAAGGGTGAATGTCAAGTGATGAATCAATGAATGAACGGGTCCGGAAGAAGCCCTGGGTTGTAATGAATGAATGTAACAGTACGCGAAGGTGCTGAAAGGTCAGAAAATATGGGCTTGAAAGGGAGGGTGGGCTGGCTGAGGTTAAAGAATCAATAGCAACCAGGCAATGAAGATACAGTGAGAAATGAAGTAAGCAATAGAGAATCGAATCCGTCAGCTTAGAGTCCGGAGGATGCGCGCCTCTATTAAAAGGTAGTGCCTAGTCCGCGTGCGCAATCTCCGCAGGGGAGGGCTGGCAGAGGAAGGTGGATCAAGACGAGTGGCAGCAAGGCCAGGCCCATGCACTCACTCCTGTTTCGAAACCAGGCGCATTGCGAGTCGATGAGAGCCTCTTGAGTGGTGGTGAGGTTCCATCCATTCCATCCCTTCCTTTCTGGCTGCCGTTTCAAGCCCCTGTCACTGTGGGGACCGGCCGCTTCAGAAGCCGCAGCCCTCAGGGTCCGCAGCCCAATCACGCCCGCTTCGTACCTGGCACCCACCAGCCTGCTTCTCTTGCAGCCGTCTCTTTTGGCAGTCTGGAGGGAAGAGGCAGTGCCGGCCAGCTGACACCCTTTCAGCTCACCACCCCTCATTACCCCCAGTACAATCAATACCCATAGTGTCATCCTGCTTTCAGTCCATCTCTTTTCATCTCGTCTTTCCTGCCCTCCTTCGTTCCCTGGCAAACTCTGCGGGGGTAGCATGTGGATCCCAAAAAAGCCAATCGCTATCGGCCCACGTGCCCTCCACACTAAACCCACCAGCAGCCCTCAACTTCACCACTGCTAATGACGATGAACCACCCAACAACCATCACCATTTCCCCCCAACCCACCGTGCCACCTCGACGCGCAACCCTTCCCTCTGTAACTCATGTAATCCATTCGTCCATTCGACCCCTGATCCACTCTCGGATCCCGAACATCTTACCCTACTCTGACAGTGGACATTCCGGTTTGCCGGAGTCACCAAAACAAGCTCCATCCAAGTTCCCCACGGTCCACCTTCACATCGTGGCATCGTCCAGTCTGCACTGTACAAGCACATACACGCGAGTCAAGAGCACCTGCGATCGCCAAAGTGCCCTGCGGAGAAATTCGTCATTTTCCCCCTCCACTCCTCCTTGGTGTCCTTCGTGCACAATGCAATGTTCAAATGTGTGTGCTGTGGCTGTGTCGCTATTGAGGCGCATGTAGTTTTAGCTGTGCCTGCTGACCACTGCATGTCTAGGTAGTTGCGGAGATGCCGATGGAAAAAAAAAATGCGAAAACTGAGTTTTTTTGAACTTTCTTCTCCACTCAAACACACAAAACGTAGTGGAATTCCCTCAAATCACACTGCAATCTCAGTCTATATCGCATTCGCGCGTAGCCCAGTCGGGGCATCGGAACATGCATTTGTTGCTCTCCAGAATTTGAACCGAGAGAGAAGAAATCGCCTTAAACAGCAACCGGTGTATTGACCTTACTCGGTGTCGTATAGTGGCATTCTAACGCCCTGCTAGGAGACCCTCGGGCTTATGGGTTTCCAGGTGGCTTGGGTGGCACGGTGGGAAGAACGGCGGCGGTGGCTGCCTGAACTTCAACGAGTAGACAAACTCCGGGAAACCGCGTACAAATTAGGTTAAAGAGCGAAATGGCACGATAGGTAAACACATAAAAGGGCATTGGAAATAGAAAATGCACTCCATCTTCCTGTGACGAAAAAGGGAATGTACGAACTGGTAATTGCAACGAGGCTGTGAATAATTGCTCTGCGAAGGCTTTGTAACATTGCGACTGAGACTCATACGCCCCGTCAGCAATAAACCACTGGGGGCGGAGATTTGGCGTAGTTATTGCCTGCGCCGCCGCAGGACGTTATAGTTGCAAACGAGCCGTACAACAACCGTGGGAGATTCGGACGCGTCTTCATCTGCCCGGGCGTCCATGGTGTCTTTCGATGTTTGTCGACATGCATGTCACGTGTCCTTGGGTATGTCGTGCGTATGTCAAAGGCGTACCAATCCTGTCCGTCAGTCGAAATTTCACATCCTAGATTTTGGTTCGTCAGTTCACACCCTTCATCCAAGTAATGTAACGGAAACTGAACAAACGCGGCTTCAGAGCTATCGTTTTCGCACATGGAGGAACGAAAAGGAAACAACCTCAACCTGGTGATCTGAGACCACCACACCCTGCCCTCCCATCCTTCCGTCATGGGTTATGCAAGTAGTGGGTGATACTACGAGCGAAACCACAAGGCAAGAAAAGAAAAGAAAGAACAGACGGGTGTAACAGCATCTAGCAGGGGGTTCGTCTTCCTCTTCCCTCTACAGTTCAAGTGTAATGGAGTCACCTCCAGTCATCACCAAGCAGGATTTCGAACAAGTCTGAGGAGAAGATGAATCATGCACGTACCTGTAGTATTTACCTAGATGGTAAAGGGAGGTTGCGAGATATCGCGGTGAGCATTGCTAGCGAACCGATGTATCCGGTTGAAAAAGCGTGCTGCGTTGCGTGATGCCATGGCGATTCACCGGTTTCAAATTGTGAGGCATGCATAATACAGTAGAGCCTGGAGCGCTGAGGTTTGAGGTTAGGATGTTTGATCTGCGTGGCAGCGTGATGGATGCGATGGGTGTGTGGATGCGCTAGTCTATCGGGCCGATTCGATTGGTTGCTGAATCATCCATGATCGTGCTTTCCACCACACATTGATGTGAGTATTTTGAACTTCAATATCTTTAAACCAGCTGTATATGCTGTTTTTGATGAACTTCTCGTCCTTTGCACTCAAAATCATCATGATTTCCATGACACGCGCAGCCATTTTGACTGATGATCCGCTTTCTAGTGTTTCCCAACTCTTGCTGTACGTGCTGCGAACGCGGTGCTTGTTGCGATGCCTTGGTGAATTTCCTGCCTTCTAGCACCTCTGCCCTTCCCTTCAAGAAGTGACCCATGATAGCCGACGATTCTTTCTCGTCTAGTAAATGAGTCGATACCAAATCCTCCAGATGCTTCTGTATACCTGTTCGTAGATATAACCACGGAACTTCAAAAACGTCAAGAAATTCAAGAGCCCAGGTAAGTTGTCGATGATACCACGCATTGCGGTCACCAAGGATTCTACCGGATCTGCGTCTGATCCCAAGAAATAACCTTTCAATATTCACTATATGGGCAATTGAGTCCAGTAGTGGAGCCTCTTCCTCTTTGCGATAAAAATCCGAATGGACATGTTCAATTTTGATGCAATCTTCACGGTCGTCGATAATGAAAGTTCCAGAAGAATCCTTGAGATCACCATGTCAGTAATTTCGAAGATACCATGGTTGCAAACAGCACTTACTGAACGTTCAAGAGGCATGAGTTCACGTCTCAAGGGAGTTCCGTTAGTGATTCCAGAATACCACATATCGAGCACCTTTTTCCAGGATGGAATTTTCATGTCTTGAATCACAGATAGGAAATTCTTGAAGACATGCTCCATCCATATGTGCCTCAATGTTTCAAAGCCAAATTTATCCATATCCTGGCATTCGAGATTGAGCTGCTGAACCTTGTCCATCTGCCGGATTCTCAATTTGATCAGTTCATCCTTAGCGAGCAAGTCGTGCGCGGAGAATCGGCGTCGTACACGATAATAATGCGAGATGTTCGCGTGATTCATACGCCTATCGCCGCACGTATGCACCATGCCCAAACCCGCAAACTTGACTCTGCGTATTAAAGCGATCATCTGAATTCGCATATCGTCTTCCCTCCTGCAATCTTGCAATAGATCTAGCCATTGTACTGTCGTGAACATAGGCATCCAAGAATAATTCATTACTGGAAACCCCGCAGGAAGAGTTGATATAGGGGTACAGCCAGAGAGAGAGCAACCGCAGTCGCAATCATCGCGAGAATTAAGATCTGCTCCTGCTTTCATAAGAACACGCGCAGTCTCTAAATGATTTGTCTCTATATTGTATTCCAAAGGCGTAGATAAACGACTCCAGCCATCCAGAGCGTGGGCCAATGCACCCATTCCATTCGTATCCTGATCATTAACATTCGCACCCATGTCGATATAGTATTGAGTCAAAACAGGGTCGCCGCGGAAGGCTGCGCACATTAGAGCTGTGCGGCCCAGACTATTCTTGTGGTTGAGAGCATTGAAACCGTATTTCATGAATATTTGGACATGGTCCAATCGCCACCTATAGTGTAGCAAGTGATCATTATAGCTCATCGGTGGTTCATTGGGGTCATCGAATTTAAAGCTGATGTTGTCAACAATGCCTACCAAGGCTTCGATGAAGTCATTTGAAGGCTTGTGCGAGCGACCCGATACTGCAATCAGCTGAATGAGAATCCATTTGCTGTATGTTTGACCAATTCGCATGGCATCATCAAGATAAGTAGATTGCAAGTGCCGGATCATTTCCAAGATGAAATCGAAATGATATCGCGCAAAGGCAAAAGAAATGGAATCTCTTCCATATGTCGGGTCTTTAAACGAGTAGTCGGCTCCTGCCGAAATGAGCTGTTTCGCTGGCCCAATCATCCCAAGGCCGGCAGCATACATCAACGGTGTCAGGCCAAATGCATCGACTGGATCAATGGGGTGGCCAGCATCGATTAGAGCTGGAATTAGGTCTGGATTCCGGATAGCTAGGTGGAGCGGTGTTTGCCCCAGAAAATTGGGCGCCAGGTCCAGTTGAAAAATTGGTGTACCGAGTCTTTGAGCAGCTTTGCTTGGATTGCGAATAATCTCGTAGTGTATTTCGGATGAATCACCGAAGCCTATGTCATGAATGTCAGAAGCTGCAAGCCAATACATTACTTTGCAATGATAAAAAGTTGTCCTTCTGATGGAAGCTCTTACTTGGGTCAAATGCCATGAACTCGTTCAGTAGATCAAGAAAGAATGGATCTCTTGTAATGATATCGAAAGACATCATTCTTGAAGGCGAGAATCTTCGCCATCGCTCTACCCGAGGACTTTCCAGGCCCGTTGGATCAAATCCAAGGTTGAAGAGTTCTTTGAAAATGGCGATGTGTGTGTTCGTGTCCATCCATTCCATACAACCGTATATAAGACTGCATTTATGGGTCATCATTATGACATGGCGGTGAGTTTACCAATTGGAACTTACTCAATGTCATCTAGACCTTGCGTGATGCGAAATTCTTGTAGAAACAAACGCAACAGGGGCACCACACAATCTGGATTATAAGCAACATCCCGAAGCAATCTCTGAGACTTTAGTGAGTAATCAGTCTGCCGATGGATGATTCAAGGAACTGACTTTGACATATCCGTCGCCATTAGGATCGACGTGATGTATCATATGCGGATCATGTCGGTACAATTTCCGAAGACTCGATATTCCATCGTCTAGACTAACTAGGTGATTCCGAATGTTGAATAGCGTGAGGAAGCCATCAGAAGTGAAGCGCACAATGTGCTGGGGACGAAGTGCCAAGTTGAATGAGTAATTCCCTGCTTCATTCTGCATATTGCAAGTGAGAGCCACCGCCCAATTTAGGCCGAACCGAGAAAGCGCTATTCGAAAAGAGACCTTGTAGTGTCGTCCATTGCATCTATCGCTGTCACAATCCCCTAGAATCATGGAAAGAGGAGTATACTTAAGGCCCCAGAATCGACCGTTCGCAAATCCTTCAGTATGGCATCGGCATCCGCAGCCTCTCTCAATACACTTGGTTGTTTTCCAAGGCATTGTTACCATATGATCGTCAGGTCCCAGTGTTAAAGAACTCGTCGTGTCATCCTCGTCGGATCCATTCCGCGATTCGGAGGGTGGTGAAATCTCTTGCAACGTTTTACAACAACCGAGGGCTCTATCTAGAGTAAGGCAAGGCGCATGATGCAGTGGCAATGTAGTATTGCTTACATGATCATATTCAATTTCGCCGTGTATACGAGTTTCTCCAGACGAATGAGCTCATCTTGGCAGCTCCCAAGATGCGACAGTTTCTGTGCTGGAAGACGGAGCCCTTTGGAAGCGTTCATTTTGGTGATCTTGTTCGTTAGTCTGTCCAGCTCGGCTGTAACTTTCTCTATGCTGGCCGTGCAATGGATTTCGACCAGGTCGTCTCGTAACTGCGCTACGTCTGACTTATAAATCGACCCGGCAATATGATGTAGAAATTCCGCTTCTTTCAGTATCGCGTCCACGTTTTGCGGGACCGACTTAGAGCACCTGTAGGCGTCACGCAGCCTTTTCGTTCCGTTTACCACCTGCACGGTAAGCGAGATCAACCCGACAGCTAAGCCAACAGCTTCTGCCATTTGTTGCCGACCCGATGCGAAAGGACCGATATATTGTGAAAATTGAAGTGCGAAGACTTGGAGATGCAATCAGTTGTAGCGATTCACTTGGAGCCCGCGGTGTTAAATGCCTGCTCGTGTGGCGCTGAGCTGACCGGTCCTTCCGGTCAAGGACAAATGAACGCCACATTTTCCCCTCACTGCACAAGTGAATACGAGAACTTCGCGAAGGACTTGGTTTATGGTTGAGTGGATACGTTTCAATGTCAACCGGTGTTTGGAAGTACGAACGACATTTGGAACTTACCATGTGCGTTGATTAGTCACCACCAGCATGGCCCCTTCCTATTGATATGAGTAGGAGTTCATGAGAGCATCAATACATATAGACAGGTTATACATTCTTCGAAATTCTGAGGCAGTATATGGATCAGTATTGATCTGTCGGCCAAACAGGGTGGTGATCAATATTTTTTTATTTACAGTACATGGTTGTTCACGAAACACGCTTCGATGTAAGCTTTTGATTTCTCGTAACATATATCCGCTCCGCAATATGGTAATCAAAGGCAAACAACTTTAGTGGCCATTGTCCCGTCGTCCTCCTCACATCCCGCCAAATCCATGCTAACCCACTCCTCGTCTATATACTGGTCGTATAACGCTGCTTCACACTTCTCAATTAGTCCCATCAGCTCGGCAGCTGTTGGTCGGCTCATATACTCCATATGCAGCGCACTGAGCATGCACGAGTTGAGTTCATCCGAGTACTTGGGTGTCGGTCGGCGCCGACGCCGGTCCCAAGCATGACTCTCTGGCTTCAAGTTGATAGGAAGAGGACGGCGCGGCACCTTTGAATCCCAGTAGAAGCTAGCCGTATCTCCGAGACTTAGCTCAAGACCCTCAATATTGCGAACTTGGCTGATCTTGTGGCGGTACACCGCAGGGTCTTCCACGGGCGGAAAAGTGTGCGCGAGTTCGTGAATGATGCAGCCGACGGCCCACACGTCGCCAGCGGGGGTACTAAAGCGTTCCTCCCAAGTCTGTTCTGGTGGCCAGAACATGCAAGTCCCCCATATATTGGGCAGCTTGGAATCGGCAGGATTGTAAAAGGCTGACATCCCAAAATCGCACAACTTGATCTTGATTTCCGAAAAGTCGGCCTTTGGTCCCAAGTCGGAAATTAGTATGTTTTCCAATTTGATGTCCCGATGGACTATGGGGCGCCAATTTTTAATTTTCTGAGAGTCCTGGCATCCAATACCCTCGTGAAGGAAAGCGGTTGCGGAAGCCAGCTGGCGGAGGACGGCCCACATAAATCCCTCGGGGTGTTTTGCCAAGGACTCTGTGAACTTATTTTTGTTAAAATCAAATAGGTCACCTCCAGGGCAGAATTCCAAAATCATGGAGTGGAAACGGGGATCCGGATAGTGTGTCTGATAGCCGTACATGCTGGCGATGGACTCATGATGTGGCAGATCCATTAGGATCTTGGCTTCTCGCGGAACTTCGTTCTCCCTTACGACCATCTTGACCGCAACAATCTTTTTTGATGGGATGTTTATGAAAGCAGATACAGCGCCCTCGGAGCCATTTTCTATTTCATGCAACTTTTTGTGTCGGTGTGGGAAGTTGTAAGCAGGGTTCTTCGTGTCAAGGCCTGCAGTCGCGCTCAAAATGGTATCGTTGGGCTTGGAATGGTGACTTGTGGCATTGGTAGCCGTTTTCTTCGAGAAAACCGCTCCGATAAAGTTCCAGGCGGCGGGTATCCCTTTGACGGCCATTGTGAGGATTCGTATAGGAGGAGGCTTTCCTGATGGGTTGAGAGGGGTTTCCTTACGGGGTACCGTTCGTGGGGAGGGGGGCTGCTGAGTATTTGAACAAAACAAGAGCAAACGCTATGTTCACATTCAACTAGATGTTCAACTCCGGGTTGAGCACTTCACTGTAATGCCTTTGAGAGTGCTGCTTGCACTTTCTTATAGTCTTTGAGAAACAAACAGTTTTTGGCTCAAGCGTTCCGTATCACACGTATCTCTCTAGAACGGTTTTTTGTAAAATGGTTTCTTTAAATAGGATTAGTCATTACATATTCGATATCACAACCGGTTGTGCTTGCGTACAATACATCAAGTTACAGTGAATCACCCAATCACATCCGCAAATACAAGGGATCGCCTTCCCCACTAAAGGAGATAGTATCACGAAAAAAAATTATTATACCATAATCAACGTCTTGACTAGGTATGATGACCCATACACTGCTCACTCTTCCAATAGGTTTTCAGGTAGTACCTAAATCATGGTACCCCAAACTTGGTTAGCGCAGCTAAAAACAGACAAGCGCCAACCCAAGCCACAAGTGCGCCCACGCCACGCCCACTTTCACCCTCTCAACCTACTTCCGCCCAACCATTGTGCTCCCGAATCGTATCAATGCAGGACTTGATATCCAATCCCTCGGTAGTCCTTTCGCATGACTTCGTTTTGTAATCGACCGAGAGTATGGCGCATCCACACGTAATCTACAAACTCCCCGCAGCAAGAAGAAAATACAACGTCCGTGAAGTTTCTACTACGTCAGGAGAGGCAACAGACACATGCTTAGTATGCTACCGCACCTACAATGAAAAAGACGACCCCGACGACATACACGAGATTCCCTGTAAACCGCTTCAACTACAGCCCTGCAAACACGTCATTGGCAGCGAATGCTTCGCCAAGATGCTTCAAGCGGAAATGGATACGTGTCAAATATGTCGCGCGAAAATCGAGCTCTTATCCAACCCTGTCCCGGAATGGCTCCAAAGGGCAAGCTCGTGGTCGTGGTATAGATTATTCGCGGACTACACTCCTGGGCACGCGCTGAAAGCTGAGAAGTTGGCCGCATTCAATACTCTTAGTGAGAGGCTGTTTGATAGGAGGATGCTTCTTGGCGAAACGTTCCGCATGTGGTGGTTCTACATGGATTCATTATCGGCGTGGACGCGGGTGGTGCTCATTTTTGCGCTCATCATACGCGCTACATTTTCATTGTCTGAGTGGGCTTTAGGCACCCCGTTTTTGGAGTTGGAAATGTTACGCGCATTCGGGGCTCGTTTGCCGGACTCTCGGTTTCTAGCTTTTTGGATAGACTTTCCTATCATGGCGCTGTTTTGGTCCGTCACGGCTCGACGTAATGCGATGGGCGGCGGTGCAGCAGCATGGGAAGTGTCTGCCATGTTGTTTTTGATAGCGCGGATGTTGACGTTATTGATTTCGATTAAAGGGTTTGCATTGATGTTGACCTTGAACTGGCTTGTATATGGAGCTGTCACAGGTTTTTTGATTTGGTACGGAATCAAGGGGAATAATGCTCAATAAGACTTTGCGTTATTGTTTCGTTCTTGATTGTTTTCTAGCAGATTTTCCCGCAAAATGATCCCGCGAGCTCGTCTACTACACAGACATTAGTTTCTTCATTTTGCTATCGCGAACCATTTAGCCTTCTGTAGTCTCAACGAGCACACATGTTAGCTAAAAAAGACGGCAGATCATGAAGCTCAGTTCTTATTTAAGAGGACGTTAACTCGCGTGGCGAATCAAGCACGCAGATCAGAAGAAGCTGTACAATAACGCTATATTCAACC
Source organism: Periconia sp. R9002 (assembly GCA_023627715.1). NCBI lineage: Eukaryota > Fungi > Ascomycota > Dothideomycetes > Pleosporales > Periconiaceae > Periconia > Periconia sp. R9002. The sequence goes on along the minus strand of JAMAHW010000052.1, from coordinate 247,334 downwards.
ACTAATCCCGATAGAAGCTAAACTGAAAACCCGAAAGCAATCCTCTAGTTTTACGCAAACCGGCGTTTGTATGCTATCAATTCATCATCCCATTCGTCCATCAGACCAAATGCCTGGACTAACGGTTCGCCTTCTGGTCGGCAGCCCACTCTAACACGGTATTCAAGTGTCGGAAATATCGAATGAGGATGGCTTCCTCCTCCACCGCCCTCTTGATGATTATAATCCACATGGCGAATGGTTGACGAAGGATCAAAGAATGCTTATTCGATCCGACTGGACTCCCCGGAATTGCCCAAATATCACCGGCTAATACTATGTAAGGTATAGCAAGCCACCCCCAAGGTCCTTTGTAGAGTGCCAGTTGCCAGGCTTTCAGATAACTCAACAATATCACGGCGTATACGATCATGGCCGTCAAGTGCTTGGCCAGTGTAGTTCCGACCATCACCTTGATAATGAAAGTTTGTATGGTGCGTCGGTTTTCGTTGGTCACCCGGTTCTCCCTAAGTGCGGCAGTGACCTGTTTGAATCTAGGCCAAGTTCGAGGACCATGTAATACGACTCGCATGTAAAGTTTCTCGACAACTCCCATGATTTTGTCCTCATGGGCTGGGTGGCGGTAACCGATACTCTGGAGCTGTTTGGCGAGGTGGTACGACTCTTCCAGTAAATAGAGTCGTCGAATGGACCGAGGACTAGGTGCCTTCACAAGACGATGACCGAAATACCAGCATCGGTGCTTTTGCTCTATCAACCATTGCTCAAAGCATTGGTCTCCGACTATGTGCCCGCATGGCTCGAGTCGAATCGCACGACAGGACCCAACCTCGTTAAGCCGGAAAGGCTGGATGCAAAAGGGGCAGTCATCATCCGGTTGCGGGTCCAGAACCTTGTGTCGATAATTCTCGATTTGTTGTATTAGCAGGGCGAGAACCGGTGATCCCGTTGTATCCATTGTTTCAGGGTGGAGCGCTGGTAGGGCGAAGGTTGTGTCAGGGTCGAGTGCTTCAGATGTTGCCCAGCGGGATATAGTTTGAGCTTTGTTGTGGGTTGTGGGTGATAATTTCATGTAAGGTTCAAGCTTTGGGCTTTTGAATAAAGGGGGAATGCGGTTTCTACGCTATATAGGTCACATGGGCTGCTTTGGCCAACGTGATGCGATCAAACGCGGTGACACTGCGAGCACCGTGTTCTTTCCGAGGTTGAGTATATCTGTCTTCAGCACTAACTTGACATTTCTGGAAATAATGTCTTTTATTATTCACTGAAATCAAATATACCCATGGTTAGCCCGCCAAAGCGTATACTCTTCACTGAAGAGTCTCTCTGCTTCCTATATGAGTCGCGTATATTCACCCCTCATGCATTGATTATATACCAAGAAGACGACCGCAATCGCTGGGTATGACTGAGCATTGCCTAACCGCATATTGAAGTTGACATTGTGAAGGACAGCGTGGGCTTCACAGTGAAACGAACCGAACCTAAAATTTCATTAGATACTCGATTCTGAGAGTGTGCATGCCTTCTCTTCATGAAACCCCCAAAGATCAATACAATAGACGCGCCCTAATGATGGTTAGGAAGTGTTACATTTGAAATCATATCTTGGAAGACGCTGTGAGATTCTTTAACTTAGTGGCTAGCCGGACATCACACGGAGAGTTTTCATGGAATATAGATCAGGAGTCGTTTTAATGTGTGGAAAGAAGATGGGATTGGATTCACCCGACACGGTATCAAACGGGCATCATCCGCAGACTCGAAGCACATACTAGTATTCCTACTTGATACACACACTGGGTGTACAGTAACTCAAGTGACCTAAGGCTCCAAGTTATCCCTGGGCGCCCAGTAGCGGTCGAACAGCTCTAGCATGTACTCCAGGGTTGGATCTAGCAAATCTACCAGGTCGTTTGTCCGGGCCCTACGGTCCAAAAACCCGAGAATGTGGTAATATACGAAAACAGGCCAAAGAAACCCAGCAAGAAACGCAACCCATACAGGCAGGTGCCCAAGAGCGAGGAGACTGCCCAGAAGAGGGCCAAACATCCCAAACAGTAGCTGTAGGAAATGTAGGCACTCAAAAGCTACCGCTCGTCGACGGATGCCGTTCTTCAAAGCCTGAATTGCAATGGTTCGGTCAAGTTCTCCTAAAGGTAGGTGCTGATATTCCCCACTGTTGGGGTCCGTCCAAACCATCAAGAACATCTTTCCAAACACTTCATTGGTTCTATAATCCGTAAATAGATGCTTGTTCAGGAAACGAACCCAATAGGCCTCCCATATCCAAATGGGCTCGTGCGATACAATTTTCCACCATGTTGCCAAATCCCGCAGTTCCGCTTTCAGCTCAGGTGTTGGACTCAGGGGTTCGGTGAGCTCGTGATTCCAGTTGAGACACCGGCCTGTCTGCACCTTTTGCCAGTTCGCCATGCACATGTTGCCGACGACATGGCCACACTCAACCATTCGAATGGCGGTGCAGTTTCCTTCCTTGTTTAGACGATAAGGCTCTAGGCAAGTAGGGCAATCATCGTCTGGCTGAGGGTCTACAACTTCAAACGGATAGCGGGCCGTTTGATTGAGTACTTGCATTAACTCCCTGAAAACTGCCCTAGGTGTGTATAGTGTCATTCTGTAGACGAAGAAGCTGTTTTCTTTTTTTAGATTTGGTGGGTGTTTTTGTATACACAGATTATAGGTTGTGATTTTGTGTGAGTGTAAGCTGAACCCTTTTTTTAGTGAGTGTTGAAAAGATATTATATATAGTGTTCTCATCGTGTGCACTGTAAATGGACAACTATATCGGGGATGCACAATGCAGTCAAGTGGTCAAGTTGAATCAATCGATGTACACAACGTAGCACTTGAGATGTGAGTTTAGAAAGCGAGAAAGTATTCTAATTGAGACTAAGAGGTTAGAAAATCGCGACTCTACGCGCCTTGTTTCTAGGGTTACCAGAATATAACGATTGCAATGATTTTTGAACTGATAAATATGAATTATTTTTCAAGCCATTTGCTTGCAGTGTTGGTGTGGCAATGTTGACCTAGATGCGAAAGTGGGCTCGGCTAGTAAGAGGAGCACTTGAGACCACTACCAGGGTACAGTACCTGGGCACGATCAACTTGGAGGCTCCTTGAAGCATAGTATTCGACGCGCATAATTTCCCACGAAAATTCAAAGTTTATCTCGCAGTCCGGGTTTTATGCAGATACAGAAATCGCGCTGTGAGAAGATGCTACTAGGGAAGGTATTTACCTGCGCGGGGTAAGTGCTCCGTGACTTCGAGAACCAAGTGACATAATATTCGCGGACTGAGCACCCCTTTTTGTCGATCCAATCGTATTCGTAGCACAAAACAAGCATCTCCTTATCGGATTTACTCTCCATATCAATGAACTGTTGTAACTGTGCCGAGCTATTGGCAAAGCTTGAAGAAGCTTCCTCTTGTGGAACCGGCCTTGTTACGTACCCTGGCCCGTTTACCCAGATTAGGCAGGTATCTAATATATAGCAATCGCATCATTGAGCAATCAAATCTTGCTCATTCCGCCTTTGACGCAGTGAATATGGGCCGATCATATTGACAGGCTTGTTCATGTATATAATAAGGGGTGTGTGCACTCTGTTTAGATCCTCGTCTTGTTACCAGGCTTTTGCATCATGTTCTTCTCCAAAATTGCTGCGGCGGCCCTATTTGCAGCCACATGTGTTGCACGACCGACCAGCAATGTTGTTGTCGAGGATCTACAAAGCCCCCCGGCTGGCTGGTCCAAGGACGATGCCGCCGTAGTGGACAAGGATGTCACCACGATCACCCTGAAGATCCATCTTGCAAACCAGGGCATGAACGAGTTCCATGAACTTGCTATGAATGTATGTATCGAGCTTCATAAACCTTCCCGATATACATTTTGGTAACGCCACTGAACAGATTGCGACGCCTGGTCATGCGCAATATGGCAACCATCTCGACCAAGAGACGATTCTTGCCATGATTGCGCCCAAGAAAGAATCTGTTGATCTTGTGCAAGAATGGCTGAGCAAAGAGCTTTCAGGCTCGGGCGCAGATGTTGCCGTCAAAGGGGACTATGTCACTGTTCAAGCGAGTGTCAACACGATTGAAAAGCTCCTCAAAACCGAATACAGTACCTTTGGTAAGTGGAGTATTGCCCGGTTGGACTTATATTCAATGCATTCTGACAATGAGTAGTCCGCGATTCGAGTTCCGAGAAGGTCTTGAGAACTCTCCAATATAGCCTGCCAGCAAACCTTGTTAGCCATATCGACATGGTCCAGCCCACAACATTTTTCGGTCTCCAGAAGCAGCGTTCCACAATCTCGGAATGGCATGAGTTGACCGATGAATTTTCCACAGAGGCTGCCCAGGCTGTTCCAGGATGCACTGGCAGTGGAATAACCCCTACCTGCCTTGCCAACCTATACAGCTTTGCCTCCGCCCAAAACCAATCCGTGGGACTATTGGGTGTTGCTGGATTCCTTGAAGAATACGCCATCAAATCCGACTTCACCAGTTTCCTCAATACCTACGCTTATTTCTCCAACAAAGCCAAGAGCTTCACTTGCACACCCGTGAATGGTGGCACATGCCCATCCTCTCCCGCCGGCGTTGAGGCTAACTTGGACGTTCAATACGCTGGAAGCATATCGAGCAATGTACCAATGACATATTACAGCACAGCAGGGCGCGGTCCGTGGATTGGTTCTGGCACAAATACAAACGAACCCTACCTCGAATTCTTGAACTATTTGCTCGGACTGCCAGCGGAATCGCTACCTAATACGCTCTCCATTTCCTACGGCGACGATGAATCCACAATCCCCGTCTCGTATGCTGTGAACGCGTGTAACCTCTTCTCTCAGCTAGGTGCGCGTGGCGTCTCGGTTCTTGTGTCATCTGGCGATTCGGGCGTTGGATCCACATGCCAACTCAACGGAAAGAAGTCTTTCACTACTGCTTTTCCGACTGGTTGTCCATGGGTAACCAGCGTGGGCGGAACAAGTGGCACTTCTCCTGAAGGTGCATGGAGTTCAGGTGGTGGCGGCTTCTCCGAGGTGTTCGATCGTCCAAGTTACCAGAATGCTACGGTCGCAAAGTGGCTAGCTACCGATACTACACACAGTGCTGTGTCGCAGTATTTTAACTCTTCAGGTCGAGCATACCCAGATGTTGCTGCGCTGGCTGTGAATTACCGAATCGTTGTCGGCGGCAGCTCAGTTGGTGTTTCTGGCACCTCGTGCTCTGCGCCAGCCACGGCGGGTATTATACAATTGTTGAACAGCGGCCGCATTGCTGCAGGAAAGAAAGGGCTTGGGTTTCTGAACCCTTGGCTGTACGGAACCGCCAGCAGTGGTTTCAATGATATCACCACTGGTAAGATCGGAGGATGCAGCGGTGTTATCAGTGGCGCCGGGTTCAACGCGGTTTCTGGCTGGGATCCGGCAACAGGTTTAGGTTCGCCTAACTATGAGAAATTATTGGCCTTTGCGACTTCGACAGCTTAACCGCTTCTTGCTGGCAATTCAACATAGATAAAGTATTAGTAGACAGCGTACCACACGTTATACAGCTATTACCAGTTTGATGACAATTATCAGTTTGATGAAAACAATCAGTTTGATGACAATTATCAGCTTGATGACAATTATCAGCTTGATGACAACTATGTCTCAACCTATCGCTTTCACCCGATGTTCAATCGTGTCGTTATTGGGGAAATACTGGGCAAGATTCCGTTAATTGAGTGGTCGAGTGTTGCTGGAATGTGTGAACTTTCAAGTTCTACTTTGCCGCTATTATCGTCGCCACACTTGTACAACTTTTGACGCCCCTCAAGTTCAAAACATCCCCGCTTGTGCAAAACTGGTGCGCATAACCCAATGTATCTCAACTCCAGTCTCTCGATCATTCCAGGTACCTCAAAATAGTAATCCATCTAACCAGCCACACCAATACGGGCGCCAATACTATGATTGGCCGAGCTTTTCCACCACTCAGTCATTATGACCCCAAAAATACCTCCTGCTACACAGTGTGAGATTGCGAATAGGCTTGACCCAAAAGACCATCCTGCAGTTATGCTCTTTCTGTTTGTAGCAATACCTCAGACAGCATGATGGTAAGTAATACTCGATTGTGGATTCTTGTGCTCGCATATTAACAATGCTCATGCTGTTGAACGTGCACAATGACCGTAAATCTCCAGCTCCCACCAGAACGCCACAATCGTGATTTGAGTAACCCATCTATTGGCCTACAGTCTTCCATTCTGTTTTTGTAAATGCTCTGAAATTGAGCGGTCTCCCACACTCCTGTGGTATAACAACCCCCAATTTCGCAATTGTCCTGATGTGGGTGATTAAATGGGGCAGGTAGGACTTGAAGGTTGTATTGGATTTTGCCACAAATTTCATTCAAGAAGTCGTGAGGCTGCAGGAGAAACGATATAAGTATTTCGTTTTGCTGTGTTCTAATCTAGATAATCATCTTGAAATACAATCTTCTATCCACCACAGCATCTGCCTTACGCTCTACATAATCTCAGTTCAGTAACAATGAGTTCCGTTCTAGGCCAATCGACCAATGGTCTTCTTGATGAGGCTCCAAAACCGTCCTTCAAGGCTGAGTACGCCGCAAGGGCGATTCGGGGCAACATTGCAGCGATTCAAAACAAAATTGATCTTTTGCCATCCGCCAATATAAACAAGATCGCTCCAATTGGCAATACACTCCCACTCGCGGAATCCGCGAGTGCTGACCGCAAGTTCAAGGTGGGCATCGTCGGAGCCGGAAGCGCCGGCCTATTCACTGCGATGATCTTCGACCATTTGAAGGAGAATTTCGGACTGGACGTCCAATACGAGATTCTCGAGCGGAATGGCAGAGATCGCGTTGGCGGCCGACTGTACACTTACAACTTCCCTAGGGGTGAGGAACATCATTATTTTGATGTTGGAGCCATGCGCTTCCCAAACATTGCGATCATGAATCGGTAAGACTGCGCACCACCCCTGTACTGAAACATTCTGACCACTGCCAGAACATTCGCTCTTTTCCGCGAACTCGACATGGATTTTTGCGATCAACGCGAAAAGCCCGACCCTAAGAAGAAGCAAACCCGGCTGTACAAAGTGCGAAAACCCGCCAAAGGTGATCTCATTCCGTACTATCTCAACGGGCCTAACCAGGTTACCCTCTTCAACGGAGTATCCATTTCAAATGCAATGGGAGTGTCCGCGGACATGTTCGGAATCACTGGATTATCTCCAGAGTAGTATACCCTTCCCTTCCTTGAGCTTGGAGGCTGATTTTCACAGCATCTCGTCCCAGGTAGCTGACGACATTATGAATCACGCGATTCATGAGTTCACTGATGTCTATTACAAGAGAGGTCCGGAAGCTTTTTGGAAGTTGTTGACACATGAAGGTGATTCGTACAGTGTGCGTCATTTTTTGGCGTCTAGGTAAGAATTCAATACGGGAGTTTGGTGTCCAAAACACCTCAGTGATCTTCAAGAGGAGTTACTCACTGTTATTAGAGCCATTCCGCTTGTCGACCATCCAACGATCGAGTTCCTAGAAACAATCAAGTAGTAAGTGTTGCACCAACCTCGAAAGTTACCATAGTCTGACTACGACAAGTGGCAAGGGCTGGTACGATCAATCGTTCACCGAGTTGGTCCTTCAATCTCTGGACCACGAATCGCAAGAATCAGAAGTCAAGTGGTGGTGTGTCGAAGGTGGCGCACAACAAATCGCGAAAAACATGGCCGCGAGTCTGAAGCAAACATCTGCTCTCCAATTCGACAAGCGCGTGTCGGCCATGTCCTACATCGACCACGACCACGACGGTGATAAGACAGGTCCATATGACAAAGTTGAAGTCAAGGTCGATGGTGAACGAACATCGCGGATTTATGATGCTGTCTTCAATTCCGTTCCACTGGGGGCTATGGAGCATATGCAGCTCGAAGGCTTGAACCTCAATTGGGGCACCAAGCAAGCGATTCGCAACCTGGCATATGGTTCTGCTTGCAAGGTTGGTATCCGGTTTAGAAGCATGTGGTGGGTGAAGGACGAACTCAATGTCTACTCGGGTGGGATATCGAAGACAGACCTGCCGCTCCGATGGTGTGTATATCCTTCTTACAACATCCACGACGATCCAGACAGGCCAGCCGTCTTGCTTGCGTCGTATACGTGGGGTCAGGAAGCCGACCGTATTGGAGCGCTCATCAATGGTTCCTCGCCACAGAACGAAGGAGAGCTCAAGCAGCTTCTCCTCCACGACTTGGCTCGTCTTCACACTACCGATGACGCTTCGTTTGAAAAACTTCTCAAGAAGCTCAATGGTGAGTATATCGACCATTACGCCTATGATTGGTCGGCACACCCTGGCTCGATTGGCGCGATTGCGTATTTCGGGCCCGGGCAGTTCAATAACATGTATCAATGGATCACTCGGAGTAATGGGAAGATGATGATCATCGGCGAGGCTGCATCATCTCATCATGCCTGGGTTGTTGGTAAGTCTCCCCCCCAAAAATTACAATGCTGTCTTGTCTGACTAGGAACCGGGAGCTTTGGACAGTGCCGTTAGAGGCGTTTATCAATTCCTCTACAAACATTCTGACGTGAGCAAGGCTTGCAGGGAAGCAGCCGAGGCATACGCCAAGGACTGGTCCCCAAAGAGGACAACAAACTGCCAGCCCCCTTCGGTCCTCTGCCCTGCGAATACAATCGTTCGGAAGACGTCGGATACATTTCGAAGAACAAGATGAAGGATCTCCTTGATACGGTTGGCGGGCCCCGAGCTGGAATTAGCTCGATTGCAGCATCGCCTAATGGGGAGCTCGCACGTCATCAAGTTTGGATTGAGACGGTGCGTGTCGAGAAGCAAGGAGAAGACAAGCTTCAGGAGTCTGACGTTTCGAAGGAAGACTTGCTTCCCTTGCTGGAGGCGGAAGCGCCTCGTTTTCAGTTTGGGGGATGAGTTATAGTGGAGCTTTTACTATCTCTGAGGGAATGAGCACAATAAGATAGTATTCTAAGGGGGTAACAGAGTCGTAGTCCTCTACTACTAACTTTTGGTGTTTGCAAAGTATAATGATCATCAAATAATTCAATATATAACTAGGGCACAAAAATTATCTGGTACCTCTCTTTCTTTTTCTATACCCAGCAAATGTGTAAAAACCTTCAATGTTCATCCCAAAACCCTCATGAAAAAAACAAAAAAAAACCCCATGAAATTGAATTTGATCCTTACAGAGTATCGCTACCCTGGGTATTGACACAGGTGGAGGGGGGGGGAAAAAACCCCATACACCCGCTCCATCACCCCTTCTCTCACAACCTTCCCCTCCCCACCACAAACGCACACACACACACCCAAAGCCCACCCCAAAAAAATCCATCAAAAAAGAAATCGAACCAATTTCCGACACCGGGAATCGAACCCGGGCCTTGCCGGCACCTTATCAGTGTTTCTAACTCTGCGAATGAGAGCGGCAAATCCTAGCCACTAGACCATATCGGATGTTGTTGTTGTTTTGTTGTGATTGATGGAGAAATTTGGCTTTCACAATGTATATATCGCAAGAGAAAAAGGACGGGGATGAAAAGTTGTAAAAGCGGTGTGAAAAGATTTTTTTTGCTTGACGAATGGTTGGATGGGTGGATGGCGGGACGGAACGGGGTGGGTAGTGGGGGGCGTGGGGATGTTTAATTCGGTGGAGCGACAAGGCGGGTCGTGAACTAAATCGCGTGCGAAACATGTCACCTTCGCACATATGCGCAGTGGCTGTTGCATTCGTGCACTCTGCGATTGCGTTCAAAGAACGAGATGTGTGTAGATGAATAGATAGTTGATCTAGATCTACAACTCTAGCGCGCACAAACTGCTACTTTACAACACGGCGAAATGAAACATGTATAGTACTTTACCTGCAACGAGAAGGTTTGCTTCGCTGCGCAGTTTGCCCCTTGCTACAAATGTACAATGCGCACTATAGATATCCTATAGACAGAGCAACAATTCGTTCCAGGTGAAGGCTGCTCTTTACAGCTTGCTTCCCTGCTTTCTTCTCGACTCCTTCTCCTTGTCGCGCAGGAACCGCCTGAGAATCTTGCCGGAGGGACTTTTCGGGATTGCATCAATGAACTCGATCCCGCCGGTGATCCACTTGTACCGGGCCTTGTGCTCCTCGACGTGCTTCTGGATGCTCCTAGCGAGCACGCGGTCGTTTTCCTCGAGGCCGACAGAGGGTGACTTGACAACAAATGCTTTGGGAATCTCGCCTGCCTTTTCGTCGGGAATCTGGATGACTGCGCAATCGTTGACGGCCGGGTGCGTAAGCAGATGTGCTTCAAGCTCGGCGGGAGCGACTTGGTGACCTTTTACTTTAATGAGCTCCTTGATGCGGTCGACGATGAAAACGTGATCGTTGCCGGCGGGAGATTTGCGAATCACAGCTTCGTCGCCCGTTCGCATGTAGCCGTTCTGAAAGGTTTCTTTGTTGGCTTTGTCGTTGTTGAGGTAACCGAGCACCACGCTGGGAGATTTGACGAGGAGCTCGCCGGGTTGGTCGTAGCCCGTTACTTCGTTGCCTTCCATGGTGACAATCTTGCATTCGACACCGGGCACGATTGGTCCGGAGGAACCAAACCAGACATCTTCTGGTAGAGTGGAGCATACAACAGTGGATGTCTCCGTAAGTCCGTAGCCTTGCCTAATACTCCAATTGGGGTACAGCTTTTGTAGATCCGAGGCAGTTTCCTCGCCCAGAGGTGCGGCTCCTGTGAAGATTGCCCATACGCTGCTCAGGTCGTACTTGTCGAGTAGCGGCTTGTTCTTTGCCATGAGAATGATGATGGGCGGCACCTAACACCAAATAAGCTTGCTTTCTCAATCTATAGAATTAAAGGATCTCACCAGGTACAGTGTAGCACATTTGTATTTCTGTATTACCTCCAGTGTCTGAACAAATTCGAACTTGGGCAGCACAACTACTTGATCACCACGATAAACGGAAGCATGACAGATGACTACCAGTGAGTAGATGTGCGACATGGGCAAAAGCCCAAGCGCAGTCTCTGTATAATCGGATTGTGTGCCTGGCTGCTGTCTGGCCTTTCGAGACTTTGCTTCGTGTACGGCAATTTGCACTACTCAATTAATATTGTTCAGATCATTCACCACAAAGAAAACTTACTTGTGTTCGCAATAACGTTGCGATGCGAAATCATGACGCCTTTCTACACCCTCGGTTAAGTCTTTTCAGTCCGCCTCACGCGTTTGTATGGAACTTACTGGTAGACCCGAAGTCCCACTAGAATAACAGAGGAAAGCCGTTCTTGTTGCACCGCCCCCCGGACCTAAGTCCAGAGTCTCTAGGCGATCCAGCTTAGAGCCTTCACGAATCAAATCGCAAACGGATTTCATCCCACTCGGTGTCTGCAGACCATTACTGAGCGCTTCAGGCACCTCTAGCAGATATATGCGGTTGTCGGGAATCCCGGCCTCTTTTGTGGCTTCTTTGGCGGTCGCGAGGAGCGGAAGGCAGGTAAATAGGCATTTCGCGCCCGAGTTCTTCAGTTGGTACGCAAGCTCGGCAGCGCTGTAGGCCGCATTCGCAGGTGTTTGCAGTCCACCCAAACGATGAGTGGCCCACGCGAGCGGGACAGTGTCGAGCTAGTGTACGCGTTAACAATCATACGAGGTGGTGACACAGAGCTACTGACCGCGTTTAATGAAAAGACACCGATTGCCTTGTCCCACTCTGTTCCTTTATTTGGTGACCAGCCCAATTCCTTAGCCAATCCCCGGGCAAGGTAGTCAACGCGCTCTCGCACCTCCAATGCGGAGTATTCTTTTCCGGTCAGACCGCATGTGAACATTGGTCTCGAGTATCCAAGTGGGTGTCTGCCATAGTTCTCGTCGAGCATAAAATCGCCGATGGTAATGGAGTCGGGAGGATCGAAGGGGAGCTTCGGGTGATGCGGGGGAGCGTAGAAAGGCATATTGGGCGTTCAACCAACAAATTGAGAAGAATACTGTTGAAGAAAAAGGGAAGCAAAGTGAGCTCTCCAAAAGACAATCCAAACGATGCGATGCAGCACGGATAGTTGCTTCGGCATTCGCTCGGTTATGACAAGGGGGGGTGTGGAGCTCAAGCTGTGGAGTAATAGAGCCGTCAGAGCGGAGCAACGTGGAGAGATCGGCCACTAAACCCTTCACGGGATAGCTACCCGTCGGAAACATTCCGTCCTGTCTAGCTGACACATTCCGTCCTGCAAGCCTAAGATCCATGCTAAAGCACGTGTCATGTTCTTCTGTTTTAGGTGAGGACACGGCCGTTGTTACTACTAGTCTACATCTTACAGCACAAATGGACTTAGACTACGGACCCCATGTCCGTTCCTTGCACATACTCTCTCTTGGGATTGTCTCTAACGAGTGACAGTTGACAGACCCTGTGGCTAGCTTCGCTACCACTCATCAGCAGTAGCAGCCGCTGTTAGACCTTAGCGGTTGTTCACATGTTTCCCTCGCTGCAGCTATCAATACTGATGACCGTAGCATTTTCGCTCACTAACTTGCGTTTACACTAACTTCTGACAGCACGCCTTACCCTTGTCCTTGTTCCCTTTCCGTTTTAGCGTCTGCAACTGACCGTGAATGTCTCTCACTTTCTAACTCTCAGTGCTACTTATAGTCTGTTGTGGAGCCACTCACTTTGTCCCCGCGTCGCGTACGGCGTGGGTATATACATATATCTTCTCTTCCTAGCAGATCCCACCCACAGTGCTGTTTGGCCACAGAATTTTCTCAGCCTCAAGTGCTACCATTTGTGGTGAGTTGCTCATACACTATCGACCTCTTGGCAACAACTCTCTCCCTGGAGAAGAATTCGCCGAACCTACGCGCAATACAATCCATAAACAGATCTGGGACGTCACCAGGCGATGGCGCATAACGCTTCTAATCCTCACGGACCCGTGTCAAAAGCGCTCAATGGCATTGTTTTAACTTCACCTGCCAATTCACCGAATTCCCCATCTGCAAATTTAAATACGGGCGATACACCACGGACGCGGAGTAAGAATGGAAGGAAGAATATATCAACAGCAGCTCCGAAAAAGCGCGCTACTCGGTTACAAAACGTGCAAATGCCATCTACAAGGGCCCTACCTCCTCGAGCGGCCGCGAAGCGATCCAAAATAGACCAGCCAAATCCTTTATTTCAGGACTCGACGAAGCGCAAGCACGACGAGATTCGTTCGAAAGATCAAGCACGTTCTAAACGGCATCGCTCTGAAGAATCATGCAAGGATTCTGTCTCTGCTCCGGCCTCAGATGCAGATCAAAAGCGGACCCAAAAAACACTTTCATCTCTCGTCAACTTCATCGGGAAACCGGTCGCTGAGAATCTTTCCTTTCCGCTTCCATCCCAGAATGCCCAGCCTGTTCAAGATGACCTGTCTGATGATAGCTCTGTTCTATCCTCAGTTCCAGACGATTTCGACCTCGATGATTCGGGAAATCCGTATCCTGATCCTTTATCTCGAATCACTCAATCAGAGGATTGTCAGTCAGCTGAGAAAGTGGGTCAATTATCTCAGCAGACACAATTGGCCCAAAAGATAAAAGAAGCCAAGAACAGTATATATGTTAAGGCAAGTCAGCGACTCTCCTACGTTGCCGATTCGCAATCCGACGGTGAAATATCTGTGTCTGAGTCTATCCCAGCAAGGTCACCAATGATAGTGCGACTCAGTCTCAGGTCTGACTTGTTGTCCAAGCTCATATGCCAAACTTCAAGCGAAGCTGATTTGATTACACAGATTGAACCATCTGACGGCCAGGAAGATGATAGTTTATCGGCCTTATCACGTCAACTTGTTGCCATTCCCTCATTGACAAAATTGGAACCAAGTGGACAGCCTGAAGTATGGGCTGATAACCGTATGGAGCTCTGCGAAACGCTTTACTACTATCGCTCTTATCATGGCGCCTGCTATACCACTGGAGGGTTCGCGCGTGCCTTCATGTTCTCCAGCAGCTCTCATCCACGCGATTATATGGATGTCAGCGTTATTGTTGCCCGCTCCGGGGGAGGACTTAAGAGGGATGAGACAGGGCAAATGAAGATGAGCAAGGATCAAACTGAGGGCGCCGTTATGCACTCTCTGCGCAATAATAGGGCCCAATTCAATCCTGTTGTTGTTATCACCGCCGACGACAACCCCAATTGCCAGGTCCAACCTCCTCATCCGTACTGTGTGCTGGACTATTTCAAGATCACCAATATGTGGTGGGAGAAAAGCCAAGGCAAGAAAATCGTGCGTCTCAGATTCGAAAAACTGAATTCGAAGAAACAGTCGTGGTGGCAGCCAAAGGGAACTTCGGAAATCGCTAAGCCCGGCTCTTTAGATCCGCCGCATGTTCAAGCCTGCACGAAATGTAATCAAGATTCACAACAGATTTACCTCCAAGGGTGGATGTGCTTGCGACCAGAGTGTGTGCGATTCTGGAAGATGCCGTCTTCCATATCCAATAACTTCGAGGAGCCTGAGGAGAGTTCACTGACGTATGACCCTCGCTTTCTCAAGCAAAAGAATCCGTGGCCGAACGACGATACCGAACTTCCACTTGGCTCCATGAACGCAGAAATATCTGGCCATTCTATCATGGGGGAGGACTGCGAACGTGCGCACTGGTCTGGTATTGTGTGCCCTGATTGCGGACGTTGCAATTCCCGATTGAAATTCACTGGTTGGGTGTGCGGGAATCATAAATGCTCCTTCCAGAAAACTCCTCCGCATGTACTAATTCCTAGTGCTTCGCTGCACGATCCCTTCAATCCGCTGACTAACTCCTACATGTACTCCCGCGACCTGCACCTGCCAATGGTAAAGCTTTCCGTATCATTTGCGTACAACTATCGTATCAACAGATTCTCAATACCAGGCATCGATGGTTTCATCACCCACATGATAGCTAACAAGACGGTCATTGAAGAGCCGAATGGGCCGAACTCAATGTTTGAATCACTCCAGCAAACGGACATTGGGTTGGCGCGCCGCAGTATGGGACATGACGGTTTCACACGACACTATGCTGTTAACTTCGGTATGCCATACAAATTCATTGCCGCGACTTCCTCTTCGCCTTTCCCGGACTCGGCTACACCTGTTACACTCACCCGTAGTCGCCTCAACTGGGCTGCGCGTTACGTCCTAGCAAAGGAAGAACGCGACGAATGGAAGGCTAAAGAGTTCAATGAAGTACTCGCCCTCGCATATTACGAAAACCAAAAAATCAATTGGCACGACGATGGCGAGTACGGATTGGGTCCAACGATTGCAACACTGAGCCTCGGCGCTACAGGCACTATGCGTATCCGGATGAAATCGCGCTACTTCTCCGGCGTCTCCAAAGCTGGAATCTACGACTCTGAACCTCCGCTCCCAGGCTGCGTAAAATACGAGAATCGAAGGGATCTCTACCAGGGGCTGTGCGATCTGCAGTCTCAGGATCGGAAAGCATATAACGAGCGTCTACGGCAAATTCCCAAGGAGCTTGGCTTGAAAAGTGGTCCACTCGCCAAAGATGCTATTACGATGACGGTCGGTCATGGCGACATAGTGATCATGCATGGGGAGCAGCTTCAGAAATACTATGAGCATTCGGTGGATCATATGGGGAAGTTACGATTTGCACTCACTTGTCGATACATTGATCCTGAGTCACTATCGGATGAGGACAAACCGGCGTGGGACGTCAAGCCTGATGAAATGGAATATGATGGAACGAGATTGCCGGTCCCGGTTGTAGCTTGAAGTTGGTCAATGTTCGGGGCAGGCTTGTTGGGGTGAATTGTAATGCGTGTTATTCGGATGGAGTGCTATATTGAACCTTTTTGGGGACTACGACGGAGGATCTTGACTTTGATTCCGTCTCTTCATTTGGAGAAAGTCTCATATGGTGTCTTTATTACGGTTTTGTCTAATGCATATTAGGAATCAAAATCAACCATTGTGTACAGGCTTTGAATGTGCATGCATTTTCCTACTACCTGCGAAGACTTCAATGCTTTGGACCCATCTTTCCAATATGCTTCTAAATCAAAAATTCAAATTCTATGATAGTGAATAAGTGTTGATTAATTCTCAAATTGTCTTCGGATATTGGAGGGATATGTGCACGTGATTAGATCAGTCGCCTGCTTATTAATACCGTGACGTCGGAGTTTACCCCTCCATAAACCTCCGCGTGGGTCCCAAAGGAAAAAAGTTGTCAGTCGAGGAAGAGGCGCATTTATAAGCGACGAAGGCACTAGAGATCTGTCTGGGGCGACTTTTCCCAAATTACTTCCAATGCTGCAATTCTTCTCGAATTTCTTTTGATCCCCCTCTCGTCCTCCGACTTAATTACGCACAACGCCTTCTGTCCCGCGATACCTGACAGAAAAATTCACCCCGCGACAAAACCACGCGCGCAACGCAATGGCGATTCCCAACCCCAACCAGCCAACTCATGATGATGTCGAAGATATCCACGAGGAAGATGAGATGCTGGACGAAGACGAGGCCGAGGAGGTCATCCTAGACGACGGCGATGTCCCCATGGATTCAGACGACGAGAACGAGGCGGACGACCGCGACGTGCAGATGGAGATTCAGCTTCAAAACGATTCAATCGCACACTTCGACGCACACAAGGACAGCATCTTCTGCATAGCGCAACACCCGGTGCACCCTGGCATCGTGGCCACGGGAGGAGGCGACGATGTGGGATATGTTTTCGATGTATCGGCAGTGCAAGCGGGACAAGCGCAGGGACAGGAACGTCAAGGGCTTCAGAGCCTGATCAAGTTGGACGGACATACCGATTCGATCAACGGCATTGTGTTCTCTGAACCCAAGGGCCAGTTTGTCGCCACTGCTGGCTTGGATGGCAAGATGCGTGTTTGGCAGGGAGTCCCCGACGGCACAAAATGGAAGTTTCTTGCTGAAGCTCAAGAGGTGGAGGAAATCAACTGGATTGCTGCGAATCCGTCGCCGGAACATCCCAACGTTGTCGCGCTAGGTGCGAATGACGGCAGCGTGTGGGTGTACCAGCTCAGCACAGACAAGGGTAGCGAATTGCAAGTCCTCCAGGCATACTATCTACACACAGAGACATGCACAGCGGGATCATGGAACGCAGATGGAACGCTCTTGGCAACCGTATCCGAAGACTCGAGTCTGTACGTGTGGGATGTCTTCGGTGACGCCGCAGCGCAAGGTCTCACATCCACATCGAATTCACAAGCTGTAGTCGGGCTCACAGGACTTGACGAGCGTTTCCGTGTGGAAGGTGGTCTCTACAGCGTTGCTATCGCGCCCTCAGGAACCTTTGTCGCTGTCGGAGGTCCAGAAGGCCAACTTCGCATCATCGGCCTGCCGCGCCTTTCTGTCCCGCAACCATCCACCTCCTCCGGCGGCCAGGGCGCAAAAGCAAAAGCAGGAGGCTCGAAACAAGCACCTGTGAAAGGAGGCGCAAGCTCAGCAGGTCAATCCGGCCAGATCCTCGCCAGTCTCCAGGCCGGTACCGATAACGTGGAAACGCTTTCTTTCTCCAGCCCACCTCTCACACTTCTCGCTGCCGGTAACGTCGACGGTAGCATAACACTTTTCGACACCGCGCATCGATTTGCCGTTCGAAGACGCATTGAAGAAGCGCATGCTGACGAAGAAGCGCCACAAGCTGTCGTTAAGGTTGAATTCTTGCGCAAGGAAGGTGCTGGTGCGTGGTTACTAACGAGTGCTGGGTATGACGGCGTCCTCCGTCGATGGGACGCGCGCGGTGGAACAGCAGCGGCTGCTAGGGGTTTATTGGGTGAATGGAAAGGACACAGAGGCGGTGGTGAGGGCGGTGGTATCATGGGCTTTGTGCAAGGCGGTGATGGATCAAAAGTCGTTACTGCCGGCGATGACGGTGTTGCTTTGGTGTTTTCGACACCCATCTAGAGCGTGTTTTGAATGAGTATTTTCTGTTTCCTTCCCTTAGTCATGATTTATCATTGGCCGCCTTTCAAAAATAGAGCATCAAAAATTTCCATTACTTCCCGGGCGCAACAGTCCCTTCCAGAAACCAACGCTTCTAAGTTTTTTCAACACGGTATCTCGTGAAATGCATTTCAAAATATAGTTTCACGAGCAAGTAACTTATTCGCCATCTACGTACTTCTGCTGCCCCCTGAACAATTGATTCCCCTTGGCCTCAGGATTCCCAAATAGCAGATACAAGGTTGCATTACAAACCAACATAGCAGTCAGCTCCCCAATTAGGCAGCCCCCGCCTCACATATTATAATAGACGAACCGACGAATCAGCATCACGAAGCTATCCTGCGGGTGAATCCTCGAGGGGTAAGTAAGAACATGGGGTTGTGCCTGTACGTGTATAAATATTCAAAGGATACAACCGAGTGTAATGGACACGCATAACCGGACGAAAGTCGATATTATCACCACCGATTTGGTTCTTGTCTAAATTATTTCCTCCAGTCTAATTCCGGGGCTGGAGCTGTGAAGTTTTTGTCGTTTAAAAATAGGACTATTGCGTCGTAAGATGACAGACGATATGAAGACGTTCACATTTGAGCATGCGGAGTTAGGGTGAGTTTTTCATTCGATCTCATTCATCGATTTCAAAGAAAAAAGTCGCTGATGTTTTTGTTAAGTGTGTGTTCGGATATCCTTCTCTCACCAGGAGCTGCGGTTTACCTCCAAGATGTAATCATGTACAGCCTTGAAGCAGGAAAATTGAAGAGAATTGAAACAATGCTAATAGAGGTGCAATTGTGAACGTATAGGGAAACTAACAGGCATCATCAACCCTGAAAATGTGGTTCAGTTCAGAGGTATACCGTATGCTACGATTCCAGCGCGGTTTAAGCAATCGGTTCTCTTGGAGAACCTTGAGGGGACTGATAGGGAGTTTACGAAGCCTGGGTAAGATGGGTTATCTTCCCTTTACGCTCTCTTCCTTCAAACCCACGAACCCCCATAAAACTAACAAGTCCCAGACCCGCAAGCCCCCAAACCTTCCCCTCCAGAGTCCACTGCGGCGGCCCACACCCAGACGACGGTCCCAATCCCCCCTCAAGCGACGAATTCACTTGTCTAATCCTAAACCTCAACATCCCCCTCGCAACACTCACCTCCCTTTCCTCCTCATCCCCCCTCCCCATCCTCATCTACATCCACGGCGGCGGCTTCGTCCTCGGCCGCATCGACGCACACCACAACACCGCGCTCATGACCGCGCAATCCCTCTCCCCAGACTCCCACCAACCCGTCATAACAGCAAGCATCCAGTACCGCCTCGGCGCTCTGGGGTCGCTGTACCTCCCTGATGACCCGGACTCCGCGAACCGCGGCCTCCACGACCAACGCAACGCGCTGCTCTGGGTGCAGAAGTTCGTCGCAGGGTTTGGAGGGGATCCGCGGCGCGTGACGCTGTTTGGAGAGTCGGCAGGCGCGCTTTCGATTTGCGCACATATGCTTTCTGCGGGGTCGGTGGTGGAGGGGAAGGGGGCCTTGTTTAATCGTGTGGTTTTGATGAGTGGGATTTTTGGGCCGGCGACGATGCCGTATTCAGTCCGGCAGGCGGAGAATGTGTATGCGGTGTTTATGGGGAAGGTTGGGGTGCGGGAGAGGGGGGAGGAAGGGGGGAGGAAGGCGAGAGAGGAGGTGAGTGTTGAGAAGATTGTGGAGGTAACGGGGGAAATGGGGGGAGAGGGGACGTTGTGGTGGCCTACGTTGACGGAGGAGTGGTTTGGAGAGGAGATGGCGAGGACGGGGGCGTTGACGTGGGATAATGTGGGGGAGAAGTTGGCGGGTTGCGAGTGGGTTGACGAGGTTGTGCTTGGGTGTACGGGGTTTGAGGTAAGTGTATTGTTCCTTTGTGATTTCTTTTTCTGTGTGTCGTGTGAAAGCTGATGGAGTGGGTGGTCTTTTTTTTGCAGGGAACTGCTGCCATAGGGTTGTTTTTGGATGTCACTCCGAAAGATTTCCTCGCCGCGATTGAAGAACAGCTTGGTCCGGAAAGCGCAGCTCTGGTCGGGAAAGCGTATAACATGACACCGGATATGGATCCCAACCTGTTCCTCACAATGGCCATGAGGTGGTATAGTGATGTAGTATTCGACGGTAAGACTTTCATCTCATCGTCCCTTCCCATAAACGACATAGCGCTCTAGTATCAGTCCCAAAATCCATAACATACTGCTGTACAGAACCTACAAGCTAAACACTTACAGCCCCTACCCACACCCTCTCCCACCACCTCTCCAAGAATCCCAAAAAGAAGGTATACCGCTACATCTTCGACGTGCGCAACCCGTTCCCAAACCACTCACTCTACCAACTCGCACACCACTGGGTCGACGTTTACTTCGTCTTTAAAACGTTCCTCTTCCGCTACCCGTCGCAACGCCTCAGGGACATCTCCACACAGCACGCGCAGCTGTGGCTTGATTTCGCGAGCGGGCAGGCGCCGTGGGCAGAGTATGATAGTGAGGGCGAGGGCGTGGTGATGGTGGCGGAGGAGCCGGAGGGGTGGGTGGAGCGGACGAGGGAGGTGGATGAGCGGGTTAGGGAGGGGTTTTGGAGGAGAGTGGAGACGTTGGTGGAGAGCTGGGGGGGAGTTAGGGGCGTTGTGGGGTTTACTCCACTTGGGATTGCGCCGTTGAGGGGGAAGAGGTTGGCGTAGTGGTGCGCTGGGCTGGGGGTGGGGAAGAGGTTGCTGTTCTAAAGAAGAGGCATGGCCTATTTTCCATAGACGAGGTTTGTTTCGCCCACGATTGTCAAGCTACTGCAACATACTCCTGTTATTATGTATATGTTTTCTGATGTCCCAGTGAACTTTCATGTGTGAAGATGAGACATGAAACGTCTGGTGTAAACTTGAAAATATTTTGTTTCCTTCTTGGTGCACTTGTTGAATGGGAAGCATGATCATGCCGCGCAAAGCCACATCATTCGAAGAAGAGTCCTAAGATATATGCATTACTGCTCTTCATCTTGGGCATCATGACCATGCCCCTCAACGTCCTCCATATCCTCATCCATTCCCGGCCACAAAACATCGCCTTTGACAACACTCCAAACATTCATGATCGCTACAAAAAACCATAAACCAACTAAGATTACTGTCATCGCAGAGCATACCGCTTTAATCCCATCACTCTCTAGCACATTGCCGATTTGTATAAGCGCAATAGTGAGCCCCACGTTTGGAAAAACGAATGCCCACCAATTGAGAGTGAAGTGCATGTGTTTAGCATACCAAAGAACAGAGACAGTTGAGAGAGCGCAGAACCAGAACGCGAGAAGCCAAACAAAAATGCCCGCAGGGACGCCAATGGCTTTCCAGACTTCGCCAGTAGAGAACGAAGAGATGCCTAAAAATCCCTCTGGAAGGACTTTAGGAGCTTGAATTCCGAGAGCGACAAGTGCATTGGCCGTATATGCTGTATTTTATTAGTCAAAATATCGAATGTGATGAGATGCTGTAGTATACCTGCTGGCCCTACAGCTACGAACATAGCGGGTCTCTTGCTTGGCTCAGGCAACTCGCTGTTGATGAGCCTGGTGACATAAATGGTATACATGATCAGAGCAACAATCCAACCCAACCCTTGAAAACACAATCCACCGATCATGATAGGCAATGCGCTGCTCTGCGGCTGACTGTATTCCAAAACCGCTGCTAGCGGACCAAGTACCAGGAAAGGATACACGGGTAATATCCACGACGGCATAGCCTCAAAAACTGGTAATTTCTCCAAGTCGAAAATGATATGGTACTGGAATACGGCAACAAGCATCGCCAGCGCGGCATAAATCCAAAAGCACACCTCCAGTGCCTTGACCAACCACGGGCCAGTGCTAGGTACGCCGTATAGTTGGATGCAGTACAGTATCAGAGCTATGCTGACCCAGAATGTGCCGAAAAAGAAACTTTCGTGGGGATGGTGCAGACTTCGCGTAAAGGAGCCTCGATACCGTACGAATCGGAATGCTATCAAGCCGCAGAAGGTGAAGAATAGAACAAGATCCAGGATGAAGAAAATCTTCCCGATGGTTTTCAAGCCCGTGAAACTGAATGGTTGCTGCCCTAACAGCGTCGCTAGGGCTCCGGTGGACATTGTACATTCGAACCACGACCACGTGAAATGTTTCAAACGGCGCGGTACGCTCAATGAAGAGCGAAATCTTGCATCGCGTTCTCCATTTTGAAAGAAGCCTTCGTGAGAAGGCATTGTTGGTCGAGTCGAAAGGGTGTTGTGGTGGAGAAGAAGAAGAGTCTATGGGAATAGCGGAAAGTCATAGCAAATTCCCATGGAAAATTTCCTTGTGACGTCTTGGTAAAAAGGTGCCAATGCCAAGGTGCGATGATGAAGCTTTATCTCCATCCGTGTCGTCATGAAATATGGTCCCCTGCACTAGCGTGTCCCCATGGGGCTAAACTCCGCGGTTAGCAGCCGCCGCCTTGTGTAACGTGTTCTCCTCTCCGCGCACTCAACCCCAACCTCAAAGCTTTTATGTGCTTATGTGCAATGGCATAGTCTTGCGAACAAGATGTAGACTATGGATGCTGTAACCGCGACATCTTTTGTGCTTTCCATTGGTGTGTATTTGATCCTGCTCGTAATTAGGTATACAAATGCGCATGTTTATGTATTGCGTAGTGATCCTATCATTATCTCAATCAGTATGAGTGGCACTCAATAACAAAGAACGTGCTGTGTATGTCTCTACCTGTAACTAAGCATAAGAAGACCATTAATGTCATTGTCGTTGTGAAAATCACGTGGTAACCAGCGACCCAAGATGTAATCAATATGTATTCACTATCAAAATTGATGCATACGTACATATGTAGCAAAAACTAGAGACATAGATGAATTTGAGATATAAAAGATCAATCAATTTCAAACATGGAATTTATTACATATAGTTCTTCCTTTGTACATGCCACACACTCAAGAATGATTCATGCCGTTTTTTGTTGGGAGTAGGCAACCTCTTTCTTAATTTAGATGTCTCATATTGCCGTTAATCGCTGTTCTTTCGTGAATGACTATATATGGAATTCCACCGGAGAAGTACTCATCGCGATCTACCCATTGAATAGTTAGAATGGAATAGCCTCGGTAATAGTGCCCAGATAAGCAGACTAAAATCTGCTGTAAGCTCAGTAGCTAGCTTGCGATCAAAAACCCAAAGATCCTCGAGTTGCATCGTATGCTCTTATTGTCTTTCCGAACCAACAATCAAGCTATTCAACTCTCGATTTAGTCATGACCTCTGTAGCGGGATATCCTCAACGCCTAAACTCCAACATGGCATCTCTGAGATCTTACCTTCCTTGGACGCAAACCCCTCTCATAATGAATGCGCCTATGTCAGGTCTTGCTGGTCCCGAGTTAGCAACCGCTGTTACGCTGTCTGGGGGGTTTGGTTTGATCGGTTGCGATCTAAGTGCATCCGGCATTCGATCACAACTGCAAAAAGCTTCAGAAACTCTCCGTGCTAGCTCAGATCCCACCATCGCCTCCGCAAAGCTTCTTCCCGTCGGTATTGGTCTTCTTCCCTTTGCATTAAAGCTGGATGAAGTATTGCCGGTTCTTGAGGAGGCGAAGCCTGTTGTCGCATGGATTTTTGCGGCAGAAGATTCAGATCGGTATTTGGAATGGGCGACTGCGATAAGAAAGGTGTCACCTGAAACCAAGATCTGGATTCAGGTTGGGAATGTGACTTCGGCTGTTGACATCGCGAAGAAGGTTGCTCCGGATGCACTCTGTATTCAAGGCGCGGATGCCGGTGGCCACGGGTACGAGAAAGGCGCTGGTATTGTTAGTCTGCTGCCCGAAGTGATGGATACGCTTGTTAAAGAAGGCATTACCGATCTTCCCATACTTGCATCTGGGGGTATTGTTGACGGTCGAGGGGTAGCTGCGGCACTCAGTCTAGGAGCCTCCGGCGTTGTCATGGGCACTCGCTTTCTGGCGTCCAAGGAAGTTAAAATCCATCCTGCCTACCAGGCTGCTGTTCTTGAAGCACGGGACGGCGCCCAAGCGACAGTACGCTCCAAACTGTTTGATGAAGCTCGCGGGCCTAACCCTTGGCCGGAGGTTTACGATGGAAGAAGTTTGCGAACCCAAAGCTATCAGGATTATGTAAAGGGAATCAGTATTGAGAATATCCGAAAACTACACGCCGAGGCCGTTTCTCAGGACGATAAGGGATTTGCGACGGGACACAAGGGAAGAGCAGCCATGTGGGCGGGGACGGGAATTGGAATGGTAAATGAAGTCGAGGATGCTAAAGTTATTGTTGAGCGAGCAAGGCAAGAAGCAAGAAACATTTTCAGCTACACAGCCTCGTTGTGAGTGGAGAATTAAGTTGAGATGGCCCCGTCATTATTTTGCACGGCGGTGTACATACGGTATTCTTTCTAGAGATGATCTGTCCGCACATAGTGTGTGTGCATTTCAATCGAAGGATACTCATAAATGGCACAGCCTCATTGCTGGCAAGTGGAAGAATCTCTGTCTATTTAACACATTACTAAGGGTATGATTCAAATACACTTTTACTTGCAACAATGGGCCACGTACTACTCTATGCATGGCCATGGTACTAGTATCCTGTAATTACTGTTACCTTTGAATACAGTGCTCTCAAACTCACGGGAGGGCACAAAACAGCCGAAAAATCTCATCCGCAACGGCATTTCAGTACGATTTATCACTCGATAATTGTATGTATGACCATTCCCTTTCCGTTACATACAAATTTCAACCTACCCAATCACCGTCTAATGCGAACGAACACAGCCTTTTCTATATAAGTTTAATAATCCCAAATAGGCAACTCCATCCCCACATATTGCCGAAAAACATCAATAGCGCACACAAGGCTGATATAAGGTTGAACTAAACCTTCATACATAGTCTACATAGGGAGACTTAATCCAACTTGCCGACTTTTGGATGTTGCCTCTTAATCTTTGACGGAATTAATTGATTTTATGATCACATAAATATTTGGACTAGGCGGAATGACACAGCCACGCTCTCCACGGAAGAGCGGCACCGAGTATGATTTTTACAATTGCCTAGCAGAGTAGATATCCGTTAATTTTTGATTCATATACGTCCTGTTCTAGGTTCGTATTCATCACCTATTAGCATACTTGATTAAGTCCTTGATAAGTGATATCTGAACTCGGAGTATTTGTGTATCTACGGGTGCAGTGTTAACCAAATTTGTAGTGGGAAAAGTACACTTAAAGCTGGAAACAGAAAATAACCCCGCTTTTGTTCTGGACCATAAAAGTGTCTCACTTTTTGATTCGGCGCATGCAAAGAAAAAGCAGTTCTACTCAGAGCAACCGAGTACCAACATCGATGGTACCATCACCAACATCGCCCATCAACCCTAGTATTAGTCTATGTCCAGATAACTCCACAACAGCGTGGATTAATCAGTTAGACAGCCGAATAAAAATCATTTCTATATAGAAACCTAGCACATAAATCCTTTACAATGTAGTTAGTGGGCAACTAGAAAGTTCACAATGTTAGCTTCAACGAGCTGCTAGCCTTATTTGTTGTGGCTGTAGAACGCTATAGGTAAGAAACCCACATCATGCTCCAATCCTCCTCTTCTGAAAATCTGCCTTGACTACGTGGACAGTTGAAATCGCATGCAGCTATGGAGTGATTGAAGACAAATAGGATTATAGCTAACTTTCGTAGCGCAGTGGTACAATGTGCATAACGTCCCTACCTACGTACCATCCACACCATGGGTGCTTGAATATAAAAGGCAGCCTAAGGAATCTGTGATATGAAGCATCGGGCATCAGCAGTACGATTCCAATCCTGACCACCCTTCCAATCTCGACAAAACCACCATGAAGGCCTCACGCACCTTCATCGCGCTCAGCGCAACCCTCCACCTCACCTCCGCGCACTGTAAACACTCCCTCCCCTCCTCCCATCATCCCCAAAACCAACCCAACTAACCACCAACCCCCCAAAAAGACTACTTCCCCCACCTAATCATCAACGGCACCTCAACTCCCGAATTCAAATACGTCCGCGACGTCGCGCCCAACCCCGACAGCACCTACTCCGACCCCATCAACGGGTACAACGGCAAAGAAGCCCCCATCTACGGCGCCTTCGACACCACCTACATGACCGACATACGTTGCGGACGCGAAGCGCACAAATGGGCCGCCACGACCGAGACCGCCGACGTGCTCGCGGGATCCGAGATCGGGTTCGGTATTAAAGTGTATAATGATCCGCAGTTTAACAACGGGGTTTTTCATCCGGGACCGGCGCAGTTGTGGTTGAGTAAGAGTGAGGATTTGGGGACGGATGTGGGGGATGGGGAGTGGTTTAAGATTGGGTATCAGGGGCCGAATGGGAGTACGACGTGGAGTACGGCTGGGGCGACGGAGTTCTTTTTTGGGGTGCCGGAGAGGACGCCGCCGGGGACTTGTGAGTTTGATTCACATTTTCCATGATTCTTCACTTTTTGAGGTGGCCATTTGTGACTGATAATCTGGGATGGAGTAGATCTCCTTCGTCTGGAACTCCCGTTCCCCATCAAGGACTGGCCCGGACATAGCCAGTGGTACGTCAATTGCGCGCACGTCAATATCATTGGGAACGGTGGAGGTATGTCCAACTCATCTCATCTCTTCTATCTCTCCCTTTGCTTCCGTCTCCGAATTTATCTGACAGTATTGGCAGGCAAACCCGGTCCAACCGTCAAGATCCCCGAAGCATACAACGTCCTGGACCCCGGAATCAACTTTGAGGAGGGCGTGGATTACAACAGCGGCTTAGAGAACTACAAGCCGCCTGGTCCGCCTGTGTGGACTGGTGAGAATTAGGTGGGGTTTGGGTAAGAGGAGGCTGGGGTAGAGTTCGAAGAGATGGGGATGGTGGGTTCATCAGTGTAGAAGACAGGTACATATGGAGTAAAGAAAATGTTTTCGAGTACATAAGCATTTGTCAAAAATAACAAAGTTGCTCTTGCTGGAATCTATCATAAACGACAAACGATGAGATTTCAAAATACCGAGATTAACAAAAACGCATGCTACTTGAAAACATCTTATAAAGAGAAATTCGCAATGATCGACTTGAACCTCCCCTATGCATACACCTACTCCTTCTTCTTTCTCTCTTCAAGCCCCCGTTTCTGTCTCTCCCTCTCTTCCTTCCCAATATTGATATTATAATGCGCGTTTCTGATCCGCTCATACACCTCCCCAGCCGTGACATTACCCCGAAAGCTCTGATCTGCCCACTTCCCGGTTATCGACGACTCGAGGTCACGTGAATCGAGGGGGACAGGCTCGTGTGCGCGCAGTACAAAGACGATTGAGTGTCTGTATTTCGGAGATGCTTCTGTGGTGTCGTTCTCCTTGCTGTTAGGATTGCTATCTGGTGCGAGTTGTATGGCGTCTTTTGCCTCTCTGTTTTCCTTTTTCTTTTCCTGTTGATCATGTTGCTGATGATGTTGCGAGTCCGACGTACGAATGGGAGACGAAGGAGGGTATGAAACAACACGGTGCCCACCCGCTGCGAACCGTCCATTGCTAAACATTTCCAATTGCCGCCCCACCAGCATCGTTGCCGCGCTCACACCACTGTGGACGTAATGGCGTTCTATGTCGACGAAGCATTGGCCGTTCCAGACTTCAAGACCGGGGACGTCACCGGTTACAACGGAGAGGAGGCCGAGGTCAGCATGGGGTTCTGCTACAATGGAGAGGGGTCCCTGGGTTTGAAGTTGCGATCGCGATTGGGAAGGAGTAAGTGTGGTTGAGGAAGGAGACGACGAGAGCGTATAGCGGAAAATGCGGATCATGGATGCTGTTTTCTCGGCGTCGGTTTGTGGTATTGACGGGCTTGGAGGGAGGAATTGGAGGAGAGGGTTTGGCTTCGGTGTGTGGTATTGTTCCTCTATCTGGTTCTCCTGTCCAGCCTGCGAAGAAACAGAAAGCCCTAAACTGCTCTCAATTCTCTCCATCACATTTCTCAAATACCCCTCTCCTCCCTCATTCCCAGCCATCAGCCTCCAATACCTCTCCGCGGCCTCTTTCAAAATATCAGGCGTGTACTCAAGCGTCCTCAGCGTAATAAATTCTTTCTCGCCCTCGACTTTACTCCATCCCTCCTCGGTTCCGAGTTTGTGCTTCCACGCTCTCTTTGCTTCGTCTGGCTGGTCAAAGAAGATCTGCGCGGCGGCGAAGAGATCTGCGGATGCGCGCTGGAGGGGGTGTAAATCAACAGGAGGAATTTCGGACTCATTTTGAAGGGGATCGATTTGCGAGGGTGGATGGGGAAACGTTATTGTTGTCCAACCTAGGTGGGGAAGAGTGTGTTGATGTTCTCTAAGGACTAGGGGAAGTGAGGAAGGATTGAGAGGTGGACGTTGGTTGGATGTGAGTCCCGTTTGAGGTGCAGATGTCTTTTTGAGTTGTGTTTTGGAAGATGGGCGCCGTCGAAGTCTAAGTTTGTCTATTATTGCGGATATAGAAAGCGGTCTTGATGAGCGTTGGTGCTCGGGAGTGACTATTACAGCCATTGCGAAATTTCCGCACGATGTGGTTCGGCACTATGGGGAAGAGGATGCGTTGCGGTTACAGTCAATCCGAAGTGAACGGTATATATTATCGAGTTTCCTTTAAATACAAAGATGATGCGGAAGGGTCCCCTTTTGAAGTCAGGGAAATGACGTCACGTGCACTGCGCCACAATTCACAGCCATTCCAGCACCCCAATGGCTGACCGGACATTTATTTTCAGGGACACCAACACGAGGCGTGTTAGATGAGTACAGAGTCGTTTGTTATCACACAACGTGACACAGTGTATTCGGGCACTGACAACATTTGAATGCACTGCAACCTACCTCCCCACTGGGTTCTTCCACAGATTTTGTACCAGCGACATGGAGATGAGGTCTAACTCATACCCTCGTCCGGTTCTTGTCCCACAGATCCCAAACCCTCTTTCGGAACTCGACTGGCGCAAGAGCTTCCACTTCCACAACTTCATCATTCCCAACGGGTACACCGAATTTTGTGTCTGGCTTCCAGCTGCCACCCTCAGCACTAACTCGCATGCTGGTCATCATCTCAAGCCTAGCCAAGCCCAGTCCTCTATTTCCCATCCCAGCAATAAACTTTCCTGCTGCGCGGCCCTTTTTCAAACTCATGTTCTCATCCAGTTGCTTTATGTCGGTACCTGGCTCTGGTAGGTTATGAATGGAAGTTGTTGTGTCATGGCCCTCAGAGCTGGTAAGAGGTTTTAACACAAGCGGTAGCGCACGTTTGCGAACCACGCCCGTATGTTTTGTACGAATAGTTAACTCCTGGCCCACGTAGCAGCCCTTCTTGAAATCGATGCCCTGAGAGAGATCGATGTTATATTCCATGGGCAGTGCGGCCTCGCGTGGAATCTCCGAAGGTCCCTCAGGAATGCCGAAATGATAGCGGCGCAGATGATATTGGTCCGTCTGAACAACAGGCACAGGCAGACTTTCTGGGGCCTGGTTGCCTTTGAAAAGATACCGCATGCCGAATGAATCACCGCGAGGGTCAACAATAGACGCGACAACGCGCTCGTCCTTTATACTTTCGGCGGAGGATAGCCCCCAGCCTGCCCATACACCCATCTCAGCCTCTTCTATAATCTTGATGCTGATTTTACTTCTGAGCTTGTGCCGCTTTAGATGCTTAAGCAAAGCCTCTAACTCTCCTCCATCTACCTCGATATTGCATGCCCAATCGCCCTCTTTCGCGGTCAAGTCCGGGTATACCCACACAAACACATCCCACAAAACCCTACCACGCGCATCCAAAAACGCAGCGTAGAAAGGGGATTCACGGTTCTTATCGACGTTGTTCGTTATGAGGCCCTGCAAAAACTTTGCAGCATCCGGCCCACAGAGGGATACGAGGCGGCGTGAGGGCAGTGGCGCGAGCCCTTCTTTCGCTGGTTCGACAGACGCATTCGAGTTGCTTGCTTGTGTAGAAAGCCTTCTGGATATCCGAGACTGAGTATGCGCTTCTAGCCTCCATTGGCGTCCGTTTGTGAAACATGATGGGCGATTCTGCGGCAAGGGTAGTTGGCTCGATGACGACGTTATCCCTCGCGAGGGGGCGACGGCGGAGCGTGGTACATGCGGATGTCGTAGGCGGCCAAGGCATGACTTGCAAATATAATTGCTTTGCCTCGGCAGGCCCATTCTCGAAATAGAGGTCATTGTTTTGTTGTTGGTGAGACGAGTTCGCGTGCCGAGGACATGAGGGATGGAAAGAAAATGTCAGAGCTCCTTCGGGTTTATCGGCGATTAGTTATCGGTGCTTCGAACAACGTTAAACAAATCGTATATATATTTACTCAACATCTCGTTCAACAGTTATCAGAGATCAGATTCTTATAAAACGATAGGGAGAGCCATCAATTATCTCAGTCATCAAGAAATGGAAGTGAGGAGGGATCTCAGCCAACACAGGATATAAGAATTTGTCCATCCAAACCAGAAATTTCATCTTCCAACGCCAATAGATGCCGACTCAACAAATACGGATACATACCATATGATGACTAGTAAAATACAGACTACCAAAGACCGAACGCCACTGCTGGCCCTCACAGCAGCTTGATCATCTCGTCAAACTATCCGTTCCGAATTCTAATTGTACCATACTAATCATTTCGCTTCGACGTCAAGCGTTTCCTTTCATCTTCGTCTTCGTCTTCATCCTCACTCCACTTATCATCTTCGCCAACTGCAAAGATGGTGTCACCGTCCAAGCTCTCCCGAGGGGGAACTACGGGTTTTTGTGGTCTGGGCGCTGGCAAAGGCGAAGCATCACGGTTCGCTGAGTGAGAACCGTGCTGTTGCGAGGGAGCGGGATCATAACCACCTTGACCCTCTTCCTCGTCTAGAGAGTCACGAAGCGAAGCAATCTCAAAGCCTTCATCGTCTTGGGCAATCTATTGCTCGGTCAGTTGTGAGCGTATTCAACATGTGGTTTTCACACTTACCTCATCACTCATGGCAAACCTTCGGTTATTTGCTGTTGGCCTCCACATGTAAGCGACGAAACAGACGTCCGCAAAGTATACCAAGTTCAACCACCCATCCAAAACGAACCAACGCGTCTGCCAGTGGGTAGGCGCAAAGTCGGGGCTTGAAGCACCAGCAAAGGTGAAGCTGTTGAGGAAAAAGAACCCGAAAATTACGATGATGCTGGTCAGGATGCACCACCATAGTTTCTTATACATGCCGGCTTTGACGTGCTGTTTGCGCTCCACGAGATCCTTCATGGTCAGGTTCAACGAATTTAGTGTCCATATGTAGAAGGCAGTAAGAGTAGCGGAGAGAGGAAGGATGATCAAGAGCACCAACGGGCCGGCATTCTCCGGGGGGACGGTTAGAGATGCAACGGCATAAACCACGCCGAAAACAAAATGGGCGACCGCCAGCCAACGAACCATGGTCATGTACTTTCCAAGGGTGGGTTTGACGACGCCATAACCCATGCAAACAATGAGTAGCAGAAAGAAGGAGAAGGAGTTTCGGAAAGCGTTGAGGACAGCAACGACGATCATCAACACCTTCGCGCCAACATTGTTACCATGACGATTCTGATAGTCATAGAAGCCCCATGTCATCAGCATTTCCAGAACTAGGAAGCCGAGAATAGCTGTAATATAGTTTTGAACTGCGAGGATATCATGTCGATGTTGGAAATATAAAAATCCCCAGAAAATGCAAACGAGAAAGTAGGCAATGGTGATACCGCCGTAGAAGGGCAGTTTCGCGATCTGAGCAGCTGGGAGCTCTCCGTATGCATTACGGAAGGTCACAATCGCTTCGTAATCTACCCCCTCAGATGTAGCAGCGGTAGCAACACAATAGTACCCTGTCTTGAGTACGACCTTTTGGTCTCCGCCGGATGCGACGGGGTAGTTGATGGGCTGAGGATCGTTGAGGTGAACGGCGGCGGTTCTGACAAAGTTTTTGGATTGCTTGTCGACGTCATCGGCAAGAATCCATTCACCCTTGTGCGTGCCGTTGCAGAGCTTCTCGTTGATAGCGTCGTCGTTGCAAATGTATCTGCGCTGCGATGGTGTCAGCCTGGCCAAGTGTTTCTTTCTCGGACGCGACTCACGTCTTCCAAAGGTTTATCGGATGGCTTTCCCAGCAGATTCTGGTCTTTGTATTCCCAAATTACTACGCCAACAGTTGGGTCTTCGATGTCTTTATTCTTATCGGTTTTCAGGAACTTGACTAGGATGAAGGGGTCGACCTTCCCTCCCCAGGATTTTTTGCTGTACATGCCCGCGCATTTTTGGGTATCATCTGGTTTCTGGGACAAGATTAGAATCGAGTTTGTTTGGATAGTCGGTTTGGATTGGTTCCTATTCGTACCAGAGCGACATCAATGGCCGCGACTGCTGTGATTGTTGACAGCAGAAGCAGCCCGGTAGTCCGCAGCCACGCCTTCATGCTGCCTGGAGACGAGGAGCCGTGCCGTCAGTGTGCGGAACGCGCGGGAGATGAATGCGATGATGAACCAGTACGAGAGGCCGGCTCAGCGACACGAGCGGCAGTATATGAGAAAGAAAAGTCGAATGTATGCCTTTTCCAAGGTGCAGTTTGTGTCGTCAGTTGGCCCAAAGTTACAGACGTGGCTGCATTCCGCCAAGTCCCTAGCTCAGCCGTGGCGGTGCACGCTGCCTTATCAGACCGGTACTCCGAAAACCATGCACTTCACCGTCCGTTACTGTGCCCTCACCTCACCACTCGCAAGGATGCCAGGCAAACATATCGATCTGCCTCTCGAGCAGTCGTGCCGCCGGTGCAAGGAGAATTCCACCGTCCTTGTCGTCCGGTCTCATCCCCTGTGTCGGTGTGTACAGAATAGTTTTCTTTTTTTTGGCCACAACCCATTCGTTTTCCTTTTCGATTCACTCAACTTGCGTGACTAATTCTCGCTAACATCCCCGCAGAGAGTGCTTTTTCAAATATGTTCAAACCAAAACCATTAAGAGATTAGAGTCTTTTCGTGTCCGCAATGCCAGCCCGGATCACCAGCGTACTCTGCTCCTGCCCCTCTCTTTTGGTGTCTCATCCGTGTCTCTCTTGCATATCCTGGATGGCCAGCTCAAGACACAGATACGCAAGACTGGACGCACCGGTTTTGCGCTTCATGTACTCTACATTGAAGTCCCTGGTAACGAATCATTCATCTCATCAGATAATATGGCAAAAGTAAAAGAGGCATATCCGGATTTCCAATACTCATCTCTACCCCTGCACGACGTGTTCCGATTGTCGAGCGACGCAGCACTTACCGGTCTCTGCCCCCATGTAAATCAAAATGAGACTGCCTCGCCTCCTGAGAGGCTTGCTGGCCTTATGAATTCGCTCACTTCAGCCACTGCACGCGCTGATGTTTTATCTACTCTCACTACGAGGCTGATTGTGGAGCATGCAAAAGCAAGTGGTTGCGAAAGCATCCTTTGGGGAGACACCACAACAAAATTGGCTGAGAAGACCTTGTCTGAGACTGCCAAAGGACGGGGGTTTTCTTTGCCCTGGCAGGTGTCCGATGGCGAATCACCCCATGGTATTGCGTTTCATTATCCCCTCCGAGATGTACTGAAGAAAGAACTTTTTTCGTACGTGGACCTGGTAAAGGACCCAATCTCTACCTTGGTATGTGAACCTTCCACTGTCAGGCAGGCATCGATGAGTTCAAAGAACACAACCATCGACGACCTAATGAGCAAATATTTCGAAGAGGTCGAGATGAATTTTCCCAGCATCGTTTCCAACGTTGTTCGCACAACAGGCAAATTGGAGGCTGTGCCTGCACCTGCTTCTGCACCTCGCTGTGACTTATGCAGTATGCCGGTGCCTGATGGCCGTTTTGGGATACACGGGTGGGGAGGTGACCAACAAGATGGCGTCAAGACAGCTGCCAGAGAGGGCAGCTCACAACTCTGCTATGGCTGCACCAGATCGATTCCTCAGCCTTCAATATGAATACGCGGAACTGCAACATAGTCGGAACTGAACTTGAAAACTCCATCACTTTGTGAGCGCTCACAACGTGCCAGTCTCAACGACGCATCTTTTGATTAGGGCACATCAGCGTCGGAATGATATGCAATGCATGTTCTCAAATATTAAGCGCCGACCATATGTAGGTTTCGCACCATCTATGCAATCTGGACCCATTCACAAGGGTGGTTTGCAACCGACCCCACCCTTACCGCGCGCGAGAGGCTATGCTCTGTTTCAACTACAAAGGGATGAATCGAGATCAGCACGTCGCTATAGAATTTATAGTATCACAAATGGGCGCCTCTTTCCACACAATGTTTTTTTTTCAACTTCAAATGTTGTTCATCATTCTGTTTGCCGTCTTGGGCACAGGTTTGCCGCTCCAAACCAACAATACAGGGGCAGTGGAGAAGGTGGGCTGGATAGAGGCCCCGCAAACCCGAGGAACGTTCGATCTATTACTATCATGTTTAACAACCCTGTCACTCTGTGCTTGGACGGCTTACCATCCGAATATTCATTTTGCTAGGAGTGAGTGGAGTCGGCGGTCCCACCGATTGCTATGGATGTTCATTGCGGTCTTTGTTCCTGAGGCAGTTCTCTGGTGTGCTTGGGAGCAATGGTGGGCAGCCAGACAATTACGAAAGAGGGTCAACGATATGATCGATGGAACCGACCTTAACCCAGAAGATTGCCATATCAAGAACGATTGCGCCAACTGCAGAGACGAAACGCAAGATCAACAACAACTTAGTCCCGGATTTGCCCCAATCTCTACAGGCCTAACCACGACATCCAAATCGCTAAAACCTTGGACAATAGAACAAGCCTTCTTCGCGTTATCTGGCGGTTTTGCACTCCCTTCTCCAATCCCGTCGCATCCACCACGCACGTTAACGCCGGCTGGGATTCTGCTTCTCCTCGAGCTCGATCTACTCCCAGACATACCAACAACAACGATATCCGACAAGTCAAAAGCTGACGGTATTGGTAAAGCTCTCGTCTGTATCCAGGCTGGATGGTTCTTTATTCAATGTATTGCGCGTGCCGCGAAACAACTACCAGTCACTGTATTGGAGATACACGTGCTCGTACATGTGTTGTGCGCTTTCGGTATCTATGCTTTATGGTTCAAGAAGGGCTATGATGTTGGTTCGCCAATAATTATAGATGGAAAGGAAGCAGAATCTCTTGGTGCGCTGTTTGCACTAGACGCTGGTTGGGTACGTTGTTTTCGATTACACAGTACAAGCAAACGGATTGAACGCCTATGCTGTGTTTCATTTAACACCAACACATATTGACGCCTTCCAGCTTCCTGAAAAATACGGAGGACGTTCCGCGAGGGACACCAGATGCTCATGTAGTTCTGCAGATTTTGCTATCTCTGACGTCTCGGCCTGGCACAACCACGCGCTTCGCCTTTCTTCAACAATTAAATACTACCACAAAATTCTAAGATATTTCGACTTCAAATCCCGCCGGAGCTTCCCGGAGGCGAAACTAAAGCGCTCCAACCCCGAGACACCGGAGATGGCAGCATATGTGTATATGCTGAACCATGCTTTGCAATTCCTGAAAGACCGAAAGGCACATATATGCATTATTATCAGATATGTTATTTCGGATGAAGAAAATGAGGAGGATGAAGAAAATGAGGAGGATGGGGAAGTGCAAGGGATCGAGGGGGAAACTGATATAGACGAGTATGAGAACTTCTCTCCCGATCCAACACGCATAAGAACCATACATTTTGAAAAATGCTACACAGTTCCGGCTCGCAGCGACCTCGTCGTCGAAGGTCTCGATACGCAAACAAAACAAATCCACCAGAACGGGTTTCTGCTACGCCGCCTGAACGTCAGTCTTCCTCCGCCATACACAAAACTCACTCTCCACTGACCCATACTCTCAATCGCTACTACAATGTCATGGATAGCTAACTCTGAATCAATAGACCTATGCGGTCATAAGCACGCTCTACGCCGTCCTCCATGTCCTCGCATGGACCCCCTCGCACTTTCCCACTAACATCGAATACAACCTCTGGCGCGGCTCCACCATCGCCATGATTACCGCTCCCACTTGCATCTGGCTGGGAGTTACCTGCCTGTTCCTTTTTCCTAGATTCCCCACCCCCGAAGCTGCCCCTACCGAAGGTCCCTCTCGCCCACAACACAATTTACAGCGTATTATACTAATCGTACTCGCCAAGTCGTCAGAGGCATTCGCATTATTATTAGCCACTACTTTCTTTTGCACTGGGAATTTGGCGTTGCTCGTGTATCCCTTTGCGAGGATGTATTTGCTGGCTGAGAGTTTTGCCGGATTGAGGAGTGCGGATAAGAGCATTTACAAAACAGTGGAGTGGACAGAGTTTATTCCGCACGCTGGGTGATTTGATTGATCTCATGTTGGGAGCAGTTCTGTCCCATGGATGGAGGGGAAAATCGTACTTTGATTGTTGCGCTCATTTGATGTATATTTACACCGAAACCTTTTTTTACATTTTCTTTTCCTTGCGATACACAGATCACAAGAAGGTGAGGGGTAATTACGTGCTCCCTTGGAATCGGTATGGAAATGAAAACAAACAGAAGGATAATTAGATCTGTACAACGAGGAAAGACTATTGCGTCAAACAGCGAAACGAAGACCAAGCTACAGGCTCTATGGCTGTCACGATATTACAAGATAATAAAGGATATATCTAGGACTGAAATCCAACTATGATTACGCCAAAAGGACAGACGATCTGGGATAAAAGAGAAAAGGGATATTACCAACTTGAGCGAGAAACAAAATCGCGGACCGGACAAGACAATGGTGACAGCGATATCAGAACAGTGCAATGCGATGGTTTACCTCCTTGTCCTCCTCGAATCATCCCGTCTCGGCTTGTGCTCCCTACGGCTTTCATGACGAGGAAGGCCCATCTCCTCGTCTCGAATTCTGTCTCTTCGCCCAGAGTAAGCGCGTTGTGGGTGTCTCACGTCATCGTGGCGGTCGTCAAAAGCAGCGCGACGTTCTTCCTCCTCGTCCGAGAAATCCTCGAAAGCTGTCGCAGGTGGTGGGATTGAATGCCTCTTGCTCTTATCGAGTAACTCGTTTTGTTTGCGTAAATCCTTCCGTTTTCTCTGAATTTCCTCGGGCATATACTTCTGGTCGAGGTGTTGCTCCAATAACCGCACGTTTCTGCCGTTGCACTTGAAAGAGGCGTCTGCAAGGTCACCCACAAAGGGGATCAGACCGACTAAGACATCGAGGACCACGTAAATATACATCCTGAAACGAATTTTCCCGGGGACACCGCCATCAACTTTCTTCATGTTCTGGATGAGACTCCATGCGAAGAGGGCTTCAATGAGGTCGCCTGCAACTGGCACCAGACCGATAACGGAGGACCAGCCGAAGCGGATGCCCATGAAATTGAAGAGGGCGAAGTCGAGCCTGTAGGCGGACTTGCGGGCCTTGGCAAGTATTTCGGCATCGTGTTCGGGGATGTAGGAAGGGATTGCCTTCTTGACTTTCTTCATTTTATCGGGCTTGCGGGGGTGGGGGATCATCTCGTAGTAGGGGTCCTAGATGGGGATGTTAGTTTGGGTGTTGAGACGTAGAGAGTGATATATAGCGGAAGCGACGACTTACATAGGCTCCACCGAGATTCTTGGTCTTGTACTTGTCCATCTCCTTGGACAGCATCTTCTGAGCCGCATATTTTGCGATTGCGGTCGTCATGGTTGCGGTGAGGTGACGAAGAGAAGCGGATTGGAGTGAGAGGTAAAAAGGTGGCTATGTCGACAAAGCAAATTATAGACGTGTGCTGGTTTATAAGTGAATTTTTGTGTGCGTGGTGTCTTATCGCCCGTGTGGAGTTGCGCGACTGTCTTGAATGCGCTGAAGGGTGTGGTTGGATGGCAGCTCTACTCCTGAAACAAGCAGGCGCAACGCTCTCGCTATGTATAGACAGAGAGATGCGATTGAATGGACAAGTCAATGTGCAGGAGGCTAATGAGCGACAAGAAACGAAGGAAAAGCCGCGGGGGCATTAAATATTAGATATTATGGAAGCACCATTACGTAGTGGCAGCGGTGTAGCAGGCGTGGGCCAGTTGAGTTTCAAGCTTGATCTGGATGATTTTGGTACACCTATGTCATCCATCTCGTGATACGTAATTATGCATGCGCACCGCCACATAACACACACTTGCCACAGCGCCACACCCCGACCATCGCGCCTGCCCGACTTCGAGCCAACATCTTTACCTTGTTCCACAACCTTCTTTTGACCCGCCTCTACGCGACCACACGTGCTTTTATCACCTCTCATTCTTTGCGCGGCTGTGCATCACCCGTTGATACCCTTCACAGTTCTAGATTCTCCCCCTTCACCAGCTCGCTCGCTCATTCACCTTCTCCCGCTCGCTATCGGCGCGCCCGCCCCGCCGACGCGCAACAGCAGAGCTGCTGTGCCCAAACAATCGCCCGCCCGTCTCTAGCTGCCTGCGGCATGCTCCCACACCCTCCTCCAAAACTCAATCATGACCACCAACCAGAAACTACTTGATTGGCTCGATGATCTGTGCGTGCGCTTCATCGTCAACCTCCCTCACGAAGAACTACAATCCGTCGAGCGCATATGCTTCCAGATCGAAGAAGCACAATGGTACTACGAAGACTTCATCCGTCCGCTGGACCCCAACCTGCCGTCCATGAATCTGCGAGTCTTCTCTCAGCGCATGTTCCAACACTGTCCTCTTTTCGCCGATTTTACCGCAGCCCATCGCGAGGGCGCATACGAGCAATTTTTGCAGTACAAAACCCGCGTCCCTGTTCGAGGTGCTATCATGCTGAACCAGGAAATGACGCATGCGGTACTCGTCAAGGGCTGGAAGAAGGGCGCCAAGTGGAGTTTTCCGCGAGGAAAAATCAACAAAGATGAATCGGATTTGGACTGCGCCGTGAGAGAGGTATACGAGGAGACGGGGCTGGATTTGCAGGAAGCGGGCCTGGTTCAGCCCGAGGAGAAGATGAAGAGCATTGACGTGACAATGCGCGAGCAAAGCTTGAAGCTCTATATCTTTCGCGGTGTGCCCATGGATACCAACTTCGAGCCACGGACCAGGAAGGAGATTTCGGTAAGTTTGGAATTAGAAGGAATGGGCATGGCTGGCTAACCTTGTCGAGAAAATCGACTGGTATAAACTTAGCGATCTGCCTACTCTCCGACGAAAGAATCACCCTCAAGGCAATGGTCAAGACCTCAAAGACAACAGCTTCTACATGGTCACGCCTTTCATTCCCCAGCTCCGGAGCTGGATCAAGTCCCAACGACAGGTTGAAAAGCGGAGTAAAAATGCGGGCACACACTTGCCACCTCCTGTGGCTACTGGCATAACAGACACCGAGCTCGAAGGAGACTTCGGGGATACCACTGCTGACGAAGCAGCAATACCAGAAATCGATCCTGATGGCGCGAATTTTGCAGAGTTGGTTGCAAACCTTGGAAGAGGCCACCAATCGAGTGACGCATTGCCCGAGGTGCAATTTGAGCAAACAACGGTCGATCCTGCCGCAGAGCTGAAGCGATTGCTCAGCGTAGGGGGTGGTGGTTTTCTACCGCAAGGTCAAATGTTGGAAACGCCACGCATTGATACAAACATGCCGCAATCAAACGGGCTGTTTGATTTGCTACGGGGGAACAGCAAACCGGATTCCAATACACTCCCGACCACACCCTTCGATCAAATGATGTCTACACCGCAAATACCCCAGAGCCCCCATGGTCAACATCACCCACGGCAACCGCACTTTGAACAGATGCCTCCTCCACCACATTTCCCATTTCATCCGCAAGGGCAATCTTTCCCTGGCCCACAACGCCATCCTCAAATGCATTCCCAGCCCAGCAATGGCTTCCCGCCGCAACTCCCACCTCAATTCTTTCCTCCGCCTCAACACCAGCAAACCTTTCCTCCACACCATTCGAATATGCAGCAGCCATTCCCGCAACAGCCACCTCGACAATTTGTTCAAAACAACGATGCGTCATTTGCGGCGCCTCAAGGCTTTCAAAATCAACGTGGACCTGCTGTTCCTCCCGCTTCGAAGCTTCCTCCACCAAAGCTCACGACTCATACCTTGAACCTCCTTAATGCTTTCAAGCTTAGCGAGAAGCCTGCTGCCATGTCTCCCCAGAGTCCACGAGACCAATCACAAAGCTTCCAGGCGACACCTACGACGGCGCAACCGCCTGCCCTGCACCGAGCTCCTGATTCTTATATCTCGTCGCCGGGAACCCACAGTGTCAATCCATATGCACCTAGTCCGCCCGCATATCAATCACCCCCTCTGGAGCATAATATTCAACCTGCCCAGCCGCGCCCACGGAACGCGCATCAAACTTCTCTGCTCAGTCTGTTCAGATCCCCATCCATACAGTCAGCCACCCCGGAACCCGTCAAACCTCATGGGGAAGCAGCTGAGCTCTCCGCTGTTCCTCCAACTCCAGGCCATGCGAGGGTGAAATCAGGCTCTAAAGCCGTTCCTCCTATGCCTAACATGAACGCGAAACCCGTCATGAACGCAGCCCCTCCGCAGCCAAACAAGCCCGGAAACACTTCGGCAACTGTCCGCGGCCCCGTCAATGCCCCTGATTTTGATACGGTGAAAAAGAATACGCATCACAGTTCAAATCGAACCTCTCGTGGACCTTCACCGGCAAATCCTCCTCGAGTGGAGCAGAAGACGTTTGTTCCACAGCAGATACTGAAACGTGAAGGGACTCCAAAGCATGCCAAACGACGCACCGAGCTTAGTTCCCCGACAAGCCCTCAGACCGTGGTTGCGGCGAAGACTGCTTTCAAGCCCCAAATTCTCAAGCGTCCACAGCAACCAGATGATAGTGGCGCGCCCATCCCGGTCCAGTCCTCCACTACAAAGTCTGATCCAAAGACCCAGGTGCCAGACTTGCTGAGTCTCTTTCAAACGCAAATTCCCCCAAAGTCTGCTGCAGAAGTCCCTGCTGAGCCTACTCAAGCTGCCAATGCAGCCGCGCCAGCTCCCAGATCGAACGCGCATGCCCAGGAACTTCTCGGTCTCTTCAAATCCCCCAGCCCTGCGCAACAAGCTCCCCCGCAACCACCCCCACAAAAACCCGCCTCCTACAACCACCCCGCTGAAATGCCACCCCCGTTTCCTCCAACGGACCAAAAAGCAACTCTCCTTTCTCTCTTCAGCAAACCATCCCCCAAACCCTCCTCGCCGTCGCCTTTCACGGCCACGGAGCAGCAAGCTCGCCTTACTCAAAGCCCTGCACCCATCATCCAACGCCTGCATTCTCCCACGGGGGGTCCCAAGAACATCATCTCGGGTGTCGTCAGTCCAGTGAGCCCGCTCCAGGCAGGCGGCAGTGCCTCGGATACCCCCGCCCACGCCATGTCTCGCTCGCGCATCTCGTCCATCGGCGATAGCGTGGGCGTTGCCGCTGGGACGTCGT
Source organism: Periconia sp. R9002 (assembly GCA_023627715.1). Classification (NCBI taxonomy): domain Eukaryota; kingdom Fungi; phylum Ascomycota; class Dothideomycetes; order Pleosporales; family Periconiaceae; genus Periconia; species Periconia sp. R9002. Next base: position 205,628 of record JAMAHW010000052.1, on the reverse strand, counting down.
TCCCTGGCGTTGGCATCGGTGCACCGAGGAACGTTGTGCCGGGGCCGGCACCGACTTCGCATCCGAACCCGATGAATGGTGTTGGGGATAATGCTGGAGCTGGGTACGGCGCCGGCGCCGGCGCTGCGAATGCTGGTACTGGTGCTGGTGGAGGTGGAAAGAGTCCCGTGGATGATAACAACAAGACGTTCTTGCTCGGCTTTTTGAACGATTTTGCGAATAAAGGTCGGTAGTAGCTTTGGTTCTGTTCTTTCTTATTGGGTTGGGTTGGGTTAGGTTAGGGGGATATACGGTTGAGTGGTGGTTTGGTCGTTCATCTGGTCATGTTGATGTCTGGGATGGATGGCGGGATGAACGATGGATGGGATGAAATCAATGCGTGCTGCGTGGGAAAGAGTGTGATTTTTTGTTTTGTTTGTCTCTTTCTTTCTTTCTTTTAAAGTTTTAGGTTTCTAGGTTTTAGGATTCTGATAGGTAAACGTAAGGGTTCTCTTTTTGGTCTCTTTGGGTACAAGTATGTTATGTCATGTTTATCGTATGTCTTGTTTTTTTTTCGCCTCTCTCTCTCACAACTTTTACTCCTTACTACCCTCCTGCCCTCGTTGATTCTTCGTTTATGGATTATTTATACCTACCTACCTAGTAGTCGTTAGGAAAGGAATAGGGGAAAATTTAGCAAAAAGGGGAAAACAAGTCTTCGAGAGAAACGAGTTGCTCAACTTCCAACCTTCCAATCCCATTCACACCCCATCGATCCCATTAAACATCGCAGGCTACACGAGTGTGTCAAGTGTCACATGTGTCATGTATGTGTAGGTACGTTGTACGCGCACAAGTTTCAATCTTCAATTCAATCTCCAATCAAAATCTCCAATCAATTCTCCTTCCCTCTCTCACATTTTTTTTTTCAACAAAAAAATTACTTTACAATTCCAAAAAACTCAACAAACAAGCCGCAAAAACCCCCCTTCAAAAACTCAACTCAATCATCCACTCTCGTTTTCCGCCCCTCTGTCATACCCACACATCACACCATGCGCGCGCGCGCGCGCTCATTATGCACTACCACTCTCACCACCATGTAAAAGGAGCGTATTACTATATCCCAAAACATCCATATGATGAATGCTCTTCCTGCTGGGAAACGGGGGGGTATCTTTCTATTAAGGATAGTCGTTGAAGTTCGTGAAAAAATGATCGTCGTACGAAGCGAGCTTTTTGGTCGTTCTTCGTGTATGCAGTAATGATGGTCGTTAAAGTTGGTCGTTATAAAAGGATTGTCGTTGAAGTTGGCCGTTAAAAATAAGGATAGTCGTCAAAGTTGGGTCATGTGGGTGACGGGGTATCATCCGGCTTCGCTGGCTCGCTCCTTCTTCGCCTTCTTGCTCCTTCTCTCCACCTCTTCGCCACTTTTCTTCAACCTCATTACACGTACACATTATGTCCTCCGCTCCTGTTCTCCTCCTCACCTGGAACCAAAAAACATTACATCCGAATCCGAAAGACAAAAGTCAGAAATCAGGTATCATGAAAAGAAAAACGAAAAAGCACAAATCATCTGCGAAATCCCCACTCATTTTACAACATACCTAACCCAATACCAGCAGCACCTAAGAGCCAGGCTTCAACGCCACCCAAGCCGACCTTACGAGCACCACCCGGGAACAGCTCCGGCCCGCTAGAAGTCGGCGGCAGCGAACTAGTTCCCGAAACGGCACCCGTCGTCGTGGTGCCGGCACCAGCGCTGGGTCCGTTAGGCACAGGAGCAGGTGCAGAGAGCGAGGACCGGATGGAAGTCGTGCTGACGCCAGAGGGAATGGCGCCGGAAGAGCCGGGAGCATTGGAAGCGGAGCCAGAAGAGCCGGGAGCATTCGATGCAGAACCAGAAGCGTCTGGAGCATTAGATCCAGATCCAGAAGCGCCGGGAGCATTGGAGGAAGGACCAGGCGATGCAGACCCGGGGAGGGTGGTGCGAACAGTGTTAGTAGGGCCGGCAGATGAGGGGCCCCTGTTAGGCGGCGTTTCCGTCTCGACGACAGTAACGGGCTGAGGCGTGTTCGAACCAACGGGGGCAGTGGTGCGGCTCGTTACCACGCCTTGTGATGGGGCCGCGGGTGTATCGGTCTGCAAAACAGTGCTGTCTTGGACCTGGCTCTCGGCGGCCGCGATAAAACGTGTTGCAGTCGAGGCCTGCGCCGCTTGGGTTGCGACGTAGGTTGTGGGGCGACCCGTTGATGCTCCACCAGGGTTGACTGACCCCACGATCGGATCACACGCGCCAGCGCCAATGGGGCGGCCGAGCTGCTGGACGACGGTGGGTTGCGCATTTAGGAAAGACACCACCTCCGGAGGAACCAATGAGGGGTTCGAGATCGAAGCTTCATCCAAGACAAGCTTCGAAATCTCTGTGGGCTGGGGAAGATTGAGAATGGATGTTGCGGTGATGCATTCCGAAGCAATTGGGCGCACGCTCATCGCGGAGAACGTTCGGTACGCGGCATAGGTTGTCGGGTAGGTCAGCGCCACACCCTCGTAGTCCCAGGTGATGGTTTGCGTGGGCGCTGGAAGAGGGACAGTGCGCAACGTCTGGCTTACGGAGCGTCCGGCCCGATCCAGGTACACATCAAGGGTCACCGTAGGCAAGAAGGTCGTGGACGTAACGACCTCGCCGGGGTAGGCCAGACGAGTGGCCGTAACATCGATCTGGCATTTCGATGCACACGAGGCTGACGGGAAAGGCGATGTCGTAGGGGAGATTGACAAGGTCGAGACCGCCGTCGTCGTAGTCGTGAAACTTATAGTCGAAAGGATAGTCGATACCGATGTGCTCGCCGGGAGGGTTGTAGTAATCACTTGAGTAGCACCGGGGGCAGTTGTCGTCACCGTGCTTGCTGGGATGACGATTGTACTCAAAATGGTACTGACGGTAGACGAAATGATCGTCTGTGTGGAGCCAGGAGCAGTCGAGACAACCGTCTGAGTCGAGCCCGGAGCCGTCGAAACAATCGTCTGAGTCGGGCCAGGAACAGTCTGTGTTGGGCCTGAGACCGTAACTGGGAAACTAAAGGTCGAGAAGATTGTCGATACGGTTGTGCTCCCAGGAAGGGTCGTAGTAACCACTTGTGTAGAAGTAGCGCCGGGCGCCGTCGTCGTTGTTGTCACTGTGCTCGGGGGGAGGACGATTGTGCTTAAAATGGTACTGACGCTGGTCGAAATGACTGTCTGTGTGGGGCCGGAGACCGTCTGTGTTGGGCCTGAGACTGTAACCGGGAAACTCAAGGTCGAGAAGATTGTCGATACGGTTGTGCTCCCAGGGAGGGTCGTAGTAACCACCTGCGTAGAAGTAGCGCCGGGCGCCGTCGTCGTTGTCGTCACTGTGCTCGGTGGGAGGACGATTGTGCTCAAAATGGTACTGACGCTGGTCGAAATCGAAATGACTGTCTGTGTGGGGCCGGAGACCGTCTGGGTCGGGCCTGAGACTGTGACAGGGAAACGCAAGGTAGTGGCAGATATCTGTGTCGATGTAACTGTTGTAGGTGTACCAGAGATAGATGTCGTGCTGACAATGAACGATGTCGATAGGGAAACTGATGTTGAAATCGACACGGAGGTAACGGTCTGGGTCGGCCCGGAAACAGTTACAGGGAAACTGAAGGTGGTGGCGGAAATCTGCGTCGAAATCACCGTCGATGGGGTACCCGAGATTGATGTTGTACTAGTAACCACCGAGGTTGCGTAGGAAACCGACGTGGAGGTCGACACGGACACGGAGGTGACCGTCTGGGTAACGGGAATCTATAGGAAGAATTAGCCATGCTCAAGCGAAAAATTCCAGAAAGGCCATCATCATGGAGGCCCGGAAAGGAAGTACCCAGGCGTTGGTACGCCACACGGGTAAATCATCAATATACGTACACTAATGATCGAGGAGCGGACGCTCGTTTGAGTAATGGTTGTCAAGGACCCAGAAATCGAAGTCGTCGTGGTGCGGATCGAAGTCTCTCGGGAGATGCTAGTAGATATCGAAACCCGTGTCTGAAGATGAGAATACAATGTTAGTTCAATTCAGTTGTAGCATGGGATGGCCGGTCCTTTTATTTTGGAGCATACGTACAATGGTAGTTGGCTGTGTCGAAACAATTGTAGTTGGTTGGGTGGAAACCTGAGTGGTCCGTATGGTAACCGGGACACTGATTAGGGACGACTCGACACGGGTCGTGGTAATCGTAGTGAGAGAACCAGAAAGGGATGTCGTAGTGGTATAGGTTGACGTCGTCCGAGAAATTGACGTGGAAATAGACACGCGCGTCTAAAGGCAGTCAGTCAGAGATGAAGCAAAATATACAGGAAGCAATCCGAAGGCCGAGACGGTAGTGTCTGTGGGTATGCTATTTAGAAGAAATACGTACAATGGTCGTCGGTTGTGTGGAAACCTGTGTAGAGACCTGGGTAGACACCTGTGTAGTCCGCACGGTGGTGGGAGTGGCCTGGGTGATCGTATAGGGAACACTCTGTGTCGTCGTGATGGTAACGGGGTACGAGGTCGTACGCCAAGACGTGATTGTCTGATTCACAGTGTAGGGTATACTTGTGGTGATATAGGAGACCGAGACGAACGTGGTAATGCTGGTCGCCGTCGTCTTGTAGGTGGAGATGCTGGAAACGGTCGCCGTAGCCGTAGTTCTTTCGGTCTCCTTCTGGGTCTGGGTCTCCTTCTGGGTCTGTGTCGTGGGAACAATGGTGGGGACAGTGGTCGGGACATTGACGGTGGTTGTGGTAGTCGTTGTCTCAGTGCCTATACAAGGGTGCCAAATCAGTACCATTCAATTGAGTATATTTCAAGGGGCAATGTTGCTCAACAATTGTGCCGAAACACCATTGAGCCGGGGGAATGCCTCGCAATGCCCGGCCTGAAAAATACTTACAAGTCGTTGTCGACACAGAAGTCTGCTGGAAGTTAGCTTCGAGATTAGAACATTGAGGAAGAACAGGCATACCTTTGTCTGGGTTATGGTAGCATTGTTGTAGACGGTTGTCGTAGCAAACAAGGTAGTTGTATTATAGACAGTAGACGTCGATACACTAGTACTGACGCTTACGCTGGGGCTAACGACGGTGCTAACGACGGTGCTAACAACAGTGCTGACAACGGTGCTTGCCGCACAGGAGCCAGATGGGGTGTGAACTGTGTTATAGCCGGAAGACGACGACGGGTGAGACGGAATGGAAACTGTATTATATACGGGGGACGATGACGGCGACGGTGTATTGTATACCGGCGACGAAGGGGTTCCTGTATTGTATACCGGTGGCGAGGGAGTTCCTGTGTTGTATACCGGTGGCGAGGGGGTTCCTGTGTTGTATACCGGCGACAAGCTGGTAGCTGTCGAATAGACAGACGATGAACTGGACGAGCTCGAGCTCCGGTTACCGTTGTAGTCCTCCGGACCTTTAGCAATGGCTGTGCCGACAATTGCCAGCAATGATAGTATGCTGCGCATTTTGAGCGAGAGAATGCTACGCCGGCTGAACGAGTGCAACGCGGTTGGAAGCTGGGAGCTGTTAGTAAACAAACATGAGGCGAATGCAGCACTATGTAGGTAGGGAATGAGGGCCAGGGAGCAACATATAGCTCTGGCGATGTGGGACTGGAAAACAAGAGTGCATGCGTGCATAGAGCAGCACAGCAGGAACGAGAAAGACGGCCGGGGGCGTGAAGTGGAATCAATTGTCTTGTACTCACCTATTATTTTTTGTCAAACGATGGGCAGGAATCCAAACCTGAGCAGTCACCCGAAAGCTACCGTGACCGGCGGCCAGCAGCGATTATAAAGGTACCCCCAGCTGAAAAAGCACAGGCTGCAGGATGATGATCGTGTTGAGCTGGCGGGGCTGGATTCGGAGGAGGCATGGAGCAGTGGACAAGGCAAACACACGAAATGGGACCGACCTGGGCGGCCGGGGGGTCCAGGGCCATGGTGCCATGATGCACGGTGCTAGAGTGCTTGGAAAGGAAATCAAGACGAGCTACCCGAAAACGATTCGGCAGCCGTTGGACAGTGTTGCGGCCATGAGGGTGGATGGATGGATCAGGATGGAATGGTGGCATGTTCACAGCCTCACTAGCGCGATTGCGGAGAAAGACATGGGCGGCAAAAAAAACAAGATGGAGCGCCACAGGTTGACGACGATGAAGCCGTGAAAGGTGAAGGGGTACGAAGGCCAAGCAGGCCGGAGGACCGGCTGTGTTGAGCAGTCATTGGTGAGGATCAAGTGGAGGGGGAATACGGCGTAGCATTCGGCTCGTGCTGGGGCAGTGGGCAGCGGGCAGGCGTGACCTGCGTGGCAGAAGGGCAGGAAGGAAGACAGGCGTGGCAGGGACGGTGTGCTGGGGCTAGAAAGAGCCATGGGCCATGGCGTGCTTACTGTACTGTGCTCTCTCTCTCTCGAGTGGGCTAAGGTCTGGACTCTGGTAGGTGAGTATATCGAAACATTTTTGCGCCTTCTTCGCCCATGGCGAGTGGTGCTTACGGGCGAAGAAAACAAACATGGATAGGTATATTCTGCGCGCCGCATCTGGCTAGCAGAATGCCGTGAGCAGCTAGTGGCAGCTGCAGCTCATCATCGTCGGGTCCACAGGGGACGCCATGTCATGGAAGAGGAGCCCTTGATTGTGCAATATACATACTATACTGTAAGCTTGGGGGCCATGCTGGAGGGGTCATCAGTGAGCACTGAGCACTCAGCAGCAGTGTCTCCATCTGGCATGGGATGATGACTTATAAGAAGATACCATCCCAAAGGCCCCGCGGCGGGCTGACCTCCCCCAGCGGCTGGGCCCTATGTGTGCTCAAGATACCATGTGCACTTTTGACCTGAAGTACATACGATCCGCGGCGCCAGAAGCTGAGGTTGTTGGTACGAAGGCGGCAGGCGAGGTGGGTTATAAAAAGAGGTGAGGTGAGGTTAGTCTTTGGTCTAGGTTCGCACGTGAGGGGTTGGCCTGGGCTTACCTTACCGTTCAACAAGCGGGGCGGTCCCTGCATCGATACGAGCCGTGATTGGCACCTGCGCCTGACTAACAGCCCGCTAGTCCCCATCGGTGTTACCTGGCGGAGCCGGCGGGTGAATCACCCCGACTCGTCTACCTTTTCGTCCCATGTCACTCAACCTCTGCCTTTCTCTAGCCACCTCGTCTTGCAGCCCTCCATGTCCATGCTGCATACCCACACGTACAGTACCTACATGCATTCCTCTCCATCGGGCGCTTCTGCCCACACACCACCACCCGAAGAGTCAGCCATTGACCCTCTTTCTTCTTTCTGCCGTGCATCCACCTCTCTCATATCCATTGTACCTTCACCCGTTGGCAACCCGCCCCGCTGCCCGTGTGTGGCACGGTCAATAGTCCAAGCAGCAATGGGGCCTGCCATACACATCTCGCCATGTACCCCCTCGATCCCCTTCATTGGAGCATCTTGCTGTGTAATGACACGGTGGATGCTGCTGGGCTGACACCGCACCCTGCCCGGGCGTAGGCTTACTTACTTCTTTGGTTACGTTTTCGATATTCAGCTTAGTCCACCTGAATCCCCTCCCTCCTCGCAAGGCTGAGAAGGATCTTCTCTCTTTGATACCCCCGCTGCTCTCTGCCCTATCAGTCGGCGCTTGGCTGAATTGCACTCTCGCTGCCAGTAGTTACTTCTCTCTCTCCCCACCAGCCCACCCAAGCATGCTTCCATCGCAAACATGAGCCCCCGAAAGCGTGCAGACAACGTGAATGCGACGGTTCCGAAGCCAGTTGTCTTGAGCCCCAGCGGGGAATTCGACGGAAACGACGGTCGGTGGTCGAGCTTCTATATCAACGTTGGAGACGATGGGACCGGCCGGGGCCAAAACTTCAAGGTCCTCATTTCGACTTCGTCACCACTAACCCTCGTCCCGAATCAGGCCAGCTGGTGCAATCAAGATTGCGCTGCCAGACGTGGAGCGCAGATATTCGATGGTTCTCAGTCTCAAGGCTTCGATCCGGAGAAGTCGCAGGCCTGGCAAGACGCAGGCATTTTCAATCTACCTCTGCCTCACTGGTGGTCAGAGGGGGACATCAACGCCACATACGGCACGGAAAACGTCGGACTGGGGGAAAGTTCCAAGGACAGCTTGATTCTAACCCATCAATATGTGGCTAGATACGACTCGCAAAAGTTGTTCATGGGATCCTTTGGCTTATCACAAACATCCATCAACAGTGGAACGGGATCTCAACCCCCATTTCTGGTCAACTTCGCCGGTTCCAATCAGGTTCCAAGTATATCCTATGGTTACGGTGCCGGGGCTTCATACCGTAAGTCAAGCTCACGTCTACTGCGCAAACATGGTATAGTCTAAACATAATACAGGCAATAGCAACAAAGGTATACCTGGAAATGTCGTCCTCGGTGGCTACGATGGAGCGCGGATCAAAATGGGGAGCGCCCTCAATCTCACCATGCCATCGGAAAAGAACAACACTCTTGTCGTTGGCGTCTCCTCTATCCTATACAAGCCAAATCAAAACGTGGAAGCCAACAGCTTTTCTTTCACCAGCGAAACAAAAGGTTTCCAGGCCACGATTGACTCGACGCTTCCTTACCTTTTGCTTCCAGACAAAGTGTGCGACCAATTTGTCGACAGGTTCGGCCTGCAGCTAGACAAAGCCACTGGCTTGTATACAGTGAGCGACCAGTCCCTGCGCCAAAACCGGCAGCAAAATGCCACTGTTTCGTTCAAGATCACAAAAGATGCCCAGGACAGCAACAACTCCACGACCATCAACTTACCCTATGATGCGTTCGATCTCCAGGCCAGCTTCCCCTTGACAAACGGTTCCGACTCCGTCCGCTACTTTCCCATCAAAAAGTCCCCCAATGGTATATTCGTCCTGGGTCGTGCATTCCTTCAAGAGTCATATATGGTGGTGGATTACGAGCGTTCTACCTTTTCGGTTGGCCAGGCAGTGTACTCGGACCCTATGCCGGAGCAGAAACTAGTGCCCATCTATAACAAGACCTATACACCCACCCCGACTCTGATCCCCCAGCCTGGTAACGGAGGCCTTGCCCCTGGAGCTATCGCTGGTATTGTTGTTGGCATCGTAGTAGCATTCCTCCTGGCAGCCCTGGCTTATTTCTTGTGGTGGAGGAAACGCCGCGCAGCACAGGCCGCAGAGGCTGTACCGCCATACTCGGAGAAACCGCCAGAGATGGATACAGAGGCCGCCGGTTCAGAAATCAAGTCACATCGCGTCTCAGAGCTCGACTCGGAACCTCCAAACTCGCCGAGACCCTCGATAGGCGGCTACTATAATAACCAAACCAAGGAGGCCATCTCCCCCTTCCCCCCAATCAGTGAAATGGAGAGCCCGCCTGCTGAATTATACAGCCCACCGCTTGTGGCAAGCACACCGCGAAGCGAAGGAGGGGGCAGTGATTACTTCGTCGCGGGCGGTAGAGTCCGAAGACAGGGTAAAGATTCGTCCGGAAACAACACACCTGGCTCCGCCGTCGCCGAACTACCAGGCGATGACGGAAAATACCAAGTCGGCGGCGTTCACTTTGACCCCATTGCTAGCCCTGCGCACAGCCGGGGCACGAGCGACACATCGCTCAACAGCAAAATCGACGAGGTCGTAGCGCGCAACGAGGCGTCGCCCGAGCGCAAGCAGAACCTGGAAAAGGTCAAAGAGGAAAACGAGGAAAAGGAAGGCTCGCCGCTCGAGCGCCGTCCGTCATCGCACCAGCGGGGGTTGAGCGACACAACGGTCCAGAGCGACGATACGGCCGTGTCGGCCATGACGCCCGAGGAGATGGAGCGATGGGCCATGGGCAACGACAATTCACCGACTAGGCCCTTGTCGGAATAGGCCAGTCCACGTGGCGCTTTGGCCGTGTAGCGACATCGCCCGCCCTGGGCACTGTGCTTTGGGGGCTGAGATGGTAGAGGTAGGAATGGAGGATTTGAAAGGATTCTTCCCAGGCACCAGGCATGACCTTACCCATGGCATCGGCGGTCGGGTCAGACTCTTCATTCTTGTTCACATGCTTTGATTTTCGAGATTGTTCATCGCTTAATCGCCTCGCGCTTGCGACGACGGACTTTGATGGAGGAGGGAGGGAAATCGGGGTACAAACAATCTGGGAGGTGTTTTTTTTGACTTTTTTTCGGTGTTCGCTTTTTACTCGTTCACCTTTTTTCGTTCAATGCCTGGGAAAACGGAAGGATAGATACCCCCAGACGCACTCACGCTCTTTTTAACGACCCCCGAACGACCTTCTCGCATACACTTGTATTATGAATAATTGCAAACACTGTTCTTTTCGAAAATCAGCCTTCCGCCCTTGTTGTTCCCGTCATCATTATTAATAATACAAACAAACAATATATCACGTTATCCTTTAGGAAAATGCCACCGCATCGGACTTTTTCCAGTTGCGTGCGTGTCGGGCGCGGTCGTAAACATTTCCCTTTTCCGAGACCGCTTACAACCGAGCTCTCAACTCATGTTTGTTTGTTTTTTCGCCCCGTAGGTAGGCTAGGGCCTAGGGCTTGGGGCTGTAAGCTAGGTACGTACGTACATAACGTCAACGCTCTTAACGTACGCGATTAATGAATGACTCGACTCGCTTCCTTCAATGACTTTGAACTCGTGCGCAAAAGCAACCTAGGGAAAGCTCCGCAAGGATTTCCTGAACCAGATAAATAAAAACAAAAACATACACGTTGGAAAAATGAAGCACGCGCCGCAACCGCCGCCGCCGTTACGTGCGACGTGCACCGTACCTGTTCCTGTTCCTGTACAATTGATGTGTCTGGCGCCTACCGCGCGCGCGGACGCGTGACATACACTTACCTACACATACACCTAGGCACATATACCTAAATGGTTCTGTCTCTCGTACGACGTTCGACGATCGGCTTAGTTAACCACTGTTTCAAAATCGAGTAAATGTGAACGTAAACGTAAACGGACCATCAATCCCCATCTTTACACCGGTGGTGTTCTACAAAATCAACAGCTAGCTTCATGTTTTTCTGCTGCTGTTTCTTCCTCAGCAAATCAATGAAACAACACAATTAAACAAACAAAGAAACCACCATCATCACCATCTACCTTTTCCACCTATCTGCCTCTACATGTCTCAAGCGTTGTACATGTATATGTGTCTGTGTTGCTACGTACAGACCTAGATATGTACATACGTATCCTACCTAGGTACCTTTTCCGTTGTCATTTGGTTTTGGAGAACTGGGTGAGGGGGTATGTATGTATGTGCTGTTTTTTTTTTCTTCAAAGTCGTGTTTGTGTTTGCAGTATCAATGTTGAAAGAAATGCAAGCAGCTAAACTTGCTTACTCCGGAGCAAGCCGCACTTCCAGAGAATAGGTACCTAGATAGCAAAAGAGAAGGGATAGGTAGCAAAGGATCGAACGAATTGTATCTTCTTTTGCATAGGGTATGTGAAGGTAGCGAGCTTGCGCTTTTGAGCTTTAGATACGACTTGATTGTCATCATGCGAACCGATGTTCGGTAGAGTAGGTATGTAGGTATCTTCTTCCCCTCCTCCATTTCTAGCATCTCTCTCTCACACACACACACACACACACACACACACACACACACACACACGCATCGAGACAGACGATCGTGACATGAACCATACATATCCCCCGAAAAGAACAAAAAGAGTGAGAGTTCGCAAATGGGTTCCACAACATCAACATCTGCAATCACACAGTCTGCTACCACCCTATGTTAACAAGGTTTACGCATACATACACTCACGTACATACGCATCAAGGCCTACATTACTAACCCACCTACCTACCTACATACCCATCTAGCCTCCCAATCCAACACCCTTCCATCCATCCCAGCAAAAAAACAGAAAAAAAATGTGCCACATACTATACACACACACACACGCACACACACACGCACCCAAACACGTACATAAGCGCCCGCCTGCCCGCTCGACTAGCTAGCTCGCCAACCACCCACTCCACCCGACGCAGCGGGCGCAATATACACCCCCTCATGTATAGCAATATAAGTACACCGCCTGCATGCTTGCTTGCTTGCAGAGGCACATCTGCATGAAGTAGGTAGGCTGCAAACGCAAATACACTTCTGGGTGAATGACATGTACGCACACGCAAGCGCTGCGCGCGCAGGTGGAAAGGTTTGTTGGATTGATGCGAACGGTTCTTGAAGGGAGTTGTTTTCCAAACTGCCTGCAATTGATCGCATCACTCCATTATTTGACATTACATGTACCTACGCGCGGCGTGCATCGCATCACGCCATCGCACCCCATCCCATCCACATGCCCTACCTACAGGTACGTATCTCAGCCCCCCCCCCCTCCCCCCATCGGCCCTCGGAACTTCCCGCCAAACAACCACACAGAAGGGAAAAAACAAGCGAAAGAGACGACACGAGCATAGCCTCTAAACTAACTATCACCCCAAAAATAAAATCGCCTTTCCTTGTTTCTTATTCCTTTTTCTTTTTTTGTTTTTCTCTTTTCTTCTTGGTACATACCTTGTACTTTTGCTTGCTTCTATTTTAAGCCCCAGAGTCTGCCGTGCCAAGTGAAGGATGGACATGTACTAGCGCCTGTACGTACATGTACTGTATGCGAGAGCGGGCGGTCGGTGGTGGGGTGGAGTCGTCGACGCGCCGGATGGGGAAGGCGGGTTATGTACATGTATGTGGGCGCCGCGGAACAGTCATGAAGGCAAACAAGGCATCCAGTTCAATGTGAGGGGTTTTACGCAGAGAGAGAAAAGGATGAACGGGTAAATGTGAAGGGAGGGAGGCTTGAATTGGGTGGTGGTGGTGTGGAGGACGTTGTACGAGACCCCATCGCCGAATTCAAACGCTTTAGTTATTTACTGACTTATGTGGAAGTTGGAAGGAAGGAGGAAAGAGTTCATGGCATCAATGGCATTTCGTGAATAAGTAGGTAGCGTGGCCTGCTATAGTACCGTACAGTACAAGTGGGGGGGGGGGGGGGGCGCGCCGGCGCCGCCCCGCCCCCCCCCCACCCGCCCCCCCCCCCCACCCC
>JAMAHW010000052.1:0-192513 GCA_023627715.1 Periconia sp. R9002 | reverse complement strand
GTTGGTTGCGTGGCCTGCTATTTTACCGTCATGTAAAAGTTCCCCCCCCCCCCCCCCCCGCTCGCTCGCCTTCCAAATATCGACAAGCGACATGGGAATTTAGGGAAATTGTACATGTCCATATTGAAGATGCAGGTACGAGAGGAGTATGTATGTATGTAGTATAAACAGTGGCGAAGAAAAAACGTGACCAAAATACAAATAGACAAGTACGATCATTCATCGGCGCAAAGCCGGATCAATATGAACTGCAGTATAGAAATTCGTTATGATTGATGGATCGATGGATGGATGGATGAGTGGGGCGCGTTATGCGTGCTCTGATGAGCGAGGAAAGGTGCTCTCCCCGGGAGGCGCCGCGTCCGCATTGCAGTTTGCTACGCCGCGCCGGTACAGATGGTTGAGAGTCCTTTCTTCCAGGGCCTCTTCGAGGTTCCTAATGTAATGATATTGGATGGTGATCGCACCACATGTATCTATGCATGTTCCTTTCGATACCTAGGGTAGCAATACTCGGTGATGATCACTTCAGATTTCATGCACGTTCCTTTCGGGAGCGCTAGGGAGTCTCCAGGTCGAGGGGTGTTCGGCAGGTTCAATTCTTGAGTCGTTTCATGGGCGTTGTGATGCTTCATATGGCGGGCTTCTCGGTAGCTAACTTGTGAAGCCAAGTGGTAACCTGACGGCCTGCTCCGTGGTTCGGTATTCCTGCTCCCTCGTACCCTTCCAGTGGCACGTGTCCTGGGTCCTCCTGCGGCGGCGTTGATTTGTGTCTTTCGACGATTCGAAGCGGCCACTCTATGGCACTTCTCCAGCTAGGAGTTGTCACTGCATCCGAGATGGCCTTCACAACCCTGTCCCCCCACCCAATAAGGCACCACATGCGAGTCTCCCCTGCGAACAATACCACCGCCCAGTGCATCAGAACGACAAGCGCCGGCTCATCAAGGGCTCTTAGACGACTGAGGTAATTCGGTGACAGATGTAAAGGCCAGTAGAAAAGGAAGTGTGCCTCTCGGTTGTCTTGACAGGGCCGCATGGCGTGCAGCAGCGTCTCGCGCATCAGGGCTACAAATGCGACCAGCTCACGGCGATACTCCTCGGGAAGGTCGCATTCTTTTTCCAGGAAATGGAGCAAGCTGGGGATGCGTTCAAGAAGTTGTGGGAACATGGGCTGGGCTGGAGTTTCCTTGGTGTTCTCGCTCAACATGGGAGCAAGAGGGCCCTTGATGACATAGATCTGACCCGCGGATATGAGGAAACCAACGCCCTGGATCAAGGAAAATATGTCGACCAAGTCATCGATGACGGAATTGATGCTTTTCAACGGCACGTCTTCATTGTCTGTGTTGGGATACAGCGCGTCCTGGCCACGAGATGCATACACAGTGATTGATATCAGGAGCGAGGTCGCAAACAGCGCAGAGACATTCGACTCTGTAATGGTTCCAATCACTTTCCGCATCCCACGCAGAGCATGATCTTGATGGTGAATGCCGAGTGCATGGTACATGCGTTGTTGAGACGGGTTCGTAATGGCCAAATGGAGAGCAGAAATGGCCAAGATTTCATGCATAAAGAACGTGTGCGTTATGCCGATCTTTGTCCATTCCGTTCTCCAAAGTACCTGATTTTCCTCCCTTTGAGTCAATGTGTGGGAGGTGACATTTATCCAATGCTGCCTATTCCGAGTCAGTGACGCCCAAAGGGATATGCCAGGTCACACAAACATGAGGGCCAAATCCTGAATCCATAAATTGGATGGTTGATTATCTCGGCGGTATACGAATTTTGTGATGAAAGGGAAAGCGTCGGAGCTTGAGGAAGGGGAGCTGTCATCGGTGGGATTCAGGACATAGCCTAGTGACGATGAGCTCTCTTCAGAGGGTTCCTTGACACAATGTTAGCACACTTTGCGCTTCATTCGATATCGAGCGATGCTGTTATTACCTTTTTGGTCTGCTGATTTAATTGCGCTTTCGATGGTGTCTTTCGCACGGTGTTACCAGCAGCCGCCGCCTGGGACGGCACTGGCGGTGCATTTGGGTCTATTAAACTACACAGCACGCCATGTCGTGCACAGTTGGAACAAGGTCTGTTCTCATCGCACTGTAGGCCATGGTTAGCAATTTGGGATCCGCATGTTCATATGACATGCGAGCACGATGGCTAGAATGTCTTGGCTGGT
This sequence comes from Periconia sp. R9002, assembly GCA_023627715.1. NCBI lineage: Eukaryota > Fungi > Ascomycota > Dothideomycetes > Pleosporales > Periconiaceae > Periconia > Periconia sp. R9002. Next base: position 190,325 of record JAMAHW010000052.1, on the reverse strand, counting down.
CAGACCTACTTTTACATGGCGGGTTTTGCACTGTCTGCAACCGTTTCTGGACTTCTTATGCCCAAGACGCGGCATTGGCTTACTACAAAAAACGCCACAGATAATCCGGACGAATCAAAGAGGACGCTGGAACGGCAATATGGGGTGCTGGAGCCGTTTGTTGGAGCCGTGGAGACGGGGTTTGGTTGAGTGGAACGAACAAGAACGCGAATGCGAGCTGAATTTCAGCGAGGGGGAGTGGCAGCCTTCTTGCAATGTGCGGGAGGGCAAGGCCAGCCGCATTGGCCGAACTGAAGGAGCTGAAGCTAGACCGTATCTGCTGCGATTGCAAAAAGCATCGAGGATCGACGACAAGGAAGAGGGGATAGTAAGATAGATAGAGCGGTCAGGCCAGGCATGTCCTCGCTGTTCATGGTGCGAATACCAGTCAATCAGCTGAATCTTCGCAGGTAGCGGAACACTGGAACTGTATTGTTCTCCCTCCTCCAAGCCTGTCGTTTTCCAGCCGGCCTACGTGGGAAACAAAGGGTTATCGTACAGTTAGTTACCTAACTATACAGTGGTTGATTAATGGAGTTCTCTCCTCAGTGAAGATGGGACGGAAGGAAATGCACTTGGTGGGGCATATTCTAGCCACTCAGATGTAAGCATCTTTCTCGGACACTACCGGATCTAGAAATAACTCCGTACTGTGATAAGGTTCAAGCTTGTCACTTCAAACTATCTTCAGTGACAATGCATCTACAGGTACATAGGCTTTACCATCGATCTGTCACTTGTGTTTACCTCACGTCTGATTCACCAGTCTTGCCCCCTAACATCCCACTGCCTCTCATCACCAACGAGCTGATTTCCGTCGGCGCATACATCAACCAGTGCAAGACAATCCATGCGTATATGTATCGTTGGAGATGCACTCTTATCATCACATCTTGAGCTGAAACCGAGGATTGGTTCGCACTCTCTCCCCATATGTGAAGAACACCCACGGCAATGGACACATCGCAAGACCAATAAACCCGAGCAGACTATTTCCCCATCCTAGCCCCAGCGCTGCATACATCGAACGTCCGAACAATGGGACAAGGCACCCAATAAGGGATCGCACGGCTGTCAGCGCAGCAGCAGCCGAAGCTTCGTACAGCGGATGGGCGTCGATGAGGTAAGTAGAGATACACATCTACGCCAAAAGTCAGTTTCCGCGTGTACAGTCAGTGAACGATCAGAGAAGTACAGACCATAATGGCATTCATTCCGAGGCCAATGAAGCCGGTCCCGATGATAGGCATCGTCCAGTGCGTGCCAGCTTGGGCCGACCAACCGTACCAGAAAAGGCCTATAGGCACAGCGAAGCAAAGAAATATCACCGGGAATAGACGCCACTCTGCTCTCCACCGTCCTAGTTCAGTCTGCTTTCGATACGTTCGATCAGCCCAGGTGCCCGCGATCACCAGACTGATGAAAGACCCTGTGCCTGCGCCGAGGTAGGTCAGGCCGACGCTGCCTATACTGAAATGATATCGCGACTCGAAGATAAGCGGATACGTAGTGAAGAGTAAGTACATGACCCCGTACATGACTCCTTGATATATGCTCAAGGTGGCAACGACAGGGCTGAAGAAGAGCAACTTCAACGGCCGGACAATCGAGCGCGCAAAAACCCGGGTCGGCTTTCGCTCCAAATTTGCGTAAACTGATTTCAAGTTAGGATTTCCAGTTTCCTTGCGCAGTTTAGCTGCTTTGCGTTCCAGCAACACAACAGGATATGTTTCTTCCTGAAAGACTACAGTTGCGATGGCGCCTACTCCCGCGGCCATGGCCAGGGTCCAACAGATCCACCTCCACCCGGCACTTTCGCCCAAGTAACCCCCTCCGATCGGCCCTAAGATCGGCCCTAACAGCGAGCCGACCGACCACATCGCGATGACCTTCCCTCGATTTGCAGGCTTGACTGAATTCGCGTCAGCTACATTCGTCCGAAGATGTTTCGGTTTTGTCCCAGTCTCAGAGACTCATATCCTCTCGGCATCTCGAAACCGCTCATGGCGGGGAAAATACATACTGGAATCTCCAAAAGTACCTGCGCCAATAGTAAACGGACATCCTCCAAAAGTCCCGGCCAGAAACCGGAAGACGATAAGGGAAGATAGCGAGGGGGAAAGAGCCGTCGCGACGTTAAAAATGGTGTACAGGAAGTTGCATGCGAGGTACACCGGCTGTCGTCCGTACAACTCAGATAGAGGACCAAGGAAGAGCGGCCCGAAGAAGTACCCCAATACCCAGGCAGAGATGACGAAGCTGGCTAGAGGGGCATTTTTGGACTGGAACTCCTTCATCACTTCGGAAATGGCGGGTGCGAACATGGTGGATCCGAGAGGTCTGTTGGAGTGTTAGCACGCAGTCGCTCACGGCTATGCAGAGTACACGGGGGAGAGATACGTACGTCAGAAATGAACAATAGCAGACCACGATGATGTTCTTGGCTTTGCGTGCATTGCTCCAGTTCATGGGCTTCTCCGGGTCGTCCTCGCTTTTCCAGTCGATTACACCTTCGGTCGTGCCTGTGCTGGAAGTATCCACATCGCCGGGGCCATCCTCTTCGTCTTTGGTCATACTCTGTTGGACAACAACTTCTTCAGCCGCGACATCGTTCACTCCGTCTGTTCCCATGGCTGGATTGGAAAGACCAATGTTGTGTCTCGGCCTTATTTGGAGAAAGACAGACTGTTCGTGGGTTTGGAATTTGGAAGCTGTTAGTTGATTGACGTCGTTGTTCAAGGCAGCACACTGTTACAGCGCATTTGGCTTCAAGTTAGCCCAGGTCACAATAAGACATTTTTTGACAGATACGACAGGGATGTATCATGGTAAGGTGAACAGGAGACAGACTATTAGATTGCAATACAAGATGATAACCATCAATGTGTGCTGGCCATCTCCAGAAGTTTCAGGAGTAAATGAATAACGTACCCTCTTGAGCCGTACTAAGTCACTCGGGTCTCGATAGTATATCCTTCACTGTACAGAACTGAATCATATACTGGCACCAATTCTCTTGTTCTGGCTATTCAGATATAAAATGGCAACCAAGCAGAGCAATTTTAGCAAAATCGAAGGCTACACAGGGAAACAACAACCAAAGCTCCATTCACAAAATCCGTCCGACAGACCATCTTTTATACATAGACCAGAGAGTGAGGGAGAATCGCAGTCACACCCGATGCTTAGGGTAAAGATATGATATTTGCGTTGTTAAACTCACGATAGACGAACCGACGAATCAGATCGTGTGTCTTCCCTACGCTAGACATCTGATTTGGGCACTATGTCCTCGCAGCAAATGCGATGCGGGCGATCTATAAGGGATAGATGTGGACACATTGAAGGATTCCTAGTAATCCGATAGATGTGTTTGCGTGCCGCAGAGATTATCGGCATTCATTTGAGAGATGTCGCGAGACCAATTGTAACTTACCGGTTCACCTCGTACGAGAGAGCAAGACCCGTTTGAAGGCAAGGAAGAGCCGTTGTAAAGCGAAATAGCCACATTTACGCCGTCGAAAAAATTGTATTGAGAAACCTGGGTATGAGCAAGTGATCGCAAGACATTAGGGGTTGCTGGCAGTATTGACACAGCTTGAGATGGTTTGACGATATGACGTCCATGGCCAAGGATGCGCACACAAGGTAGATCCTAGTCTACCGCGAAAATATACATGCAAGTAGAAATGCCATATAGCACAGTGGTTAATCCCATTTCCACCATGGGTGTGGGAGTACCACCCTCCAAGGTAGATCCAGGCACTCCCTACATTTGTATGCACCAAAAACGTGGCCCTTGCATCTACCGTAGTTAGACAATCACAAAGTTACCCCTTTTCCTCACCTATCTAGCTTGCGCTCGTATAGTCCCACGTCCTTTACTACCACAACCAAACACACGCTCACTCAGACTTCCAAAAAGATCATTTAGGCAGCAGTAGACCAGACTAGGTATGCCTCTCCCCCCTGTCCGGCTCCTCACCGAGCTAACATTGTGCCTTCTTCTTTCCCCTCACCTGGTATCCATCTTTACCATTTTTTTTTCTTTCTTATTACACTATTCGCATGCTCTTCTTACCGGCATACGCATGGCGTATTCCTTCCCGCTCACCGCCCGCCCCGTAATACCCTTCTTCGCTCCCGCTTTAGTCCAACGCGGTAGCCGCGGCGCCCTCATCTGGAAAGTTATGTCATACCGACATGGTCTTTATTTCGCCTCGTTTCCCCTCTCCTTTTTAGGCTTTTGCGTGCTTGTTTAATTACTGCCTTTGATTTTCCGGTGTACAGTAAGAGGCATAGCACAGCACAACACATCATCGTACGCCACCGTATCTAACCAACCGGCCCATTTCAACCCTCCGACGGATCGATCAATCAAAATAGCATTGTGTGAAGATGCCAACCGGCACTTGTTTAATGGATGCTTAACGCACAGAAAAACAAATAGGCGGCGTGTTCTTTCCGTCGCTCGCGCCAGGAGGACTAAGCACGAAAGGAAAGAATGGAAAAACATACCCCCGCTAATCGTTTGCCTCTTTTCTGAGGCTACACCCAGCCTTACTTTGGCTTCACTGCTTTCGCACCTACACTCACCGTCAAAGCCCAACCCAGAAATAGTCTATCTCGATACCGGTTTCGGAGAATTTCTTTTTCGCATCTCTTTGCCCTTGCATTCTGCCTTGGACATACATGTACACACCACCCATCTGCGCGCGCGAGATCGGGGCACGTTACCTTCCTATCCTTCACTCATTCCAATGCACAGCCCCTGCCGCACTCACGAGTCTCATACCCAACGTCCTGGTAGTGGTACTTTCGACTATACCCAGATAGGGGAAAAGAATGCGGGCCTCGATGTCTTTCAGCGTGGGCGCAGCCGCGGGACTAGAGAACTAAAGGAAAGAGTGGGTCAAGCAAAGAACGAAAAGATAGAAGATGTCCGACACCAATGATTCCGTTCGGACAGTCTCGGGCGCAATTCTGAATTTGTTCGGTCAGTCGGAGGTGCAAATAAACGTTTGGGGCAACGTTTGGGGCGCCTCGGAAAGAAGTAAGCTTAACCAGAACTAACAAGCAAGATCGACCAAGGGCAAGAGAAAGATGGCAGTGTTGATCTCGTAAAGTGTCATCAATCAGACGCTTGAATCCTTCTGATTAACTCTCCGGTAAGGCGAGGCGCGCCGCGCTTTGGCCCACGATCTGTTTGAGATCTGTGTGGCGGTGCCCAAACCTTTCAAACGCATGTGCGCGCAATGGGGCTTTTAAGACAACAAGAAAAAGAAAAATCTGTGGAACATGATGAACAGTATGGCGCTATTGATTTCAACTGTAGGATTGATTGACGACGAGACGATAAGGAGAGCTAGCTACGAGGAATATGGGTATCTATCTAATACATGCAGGAATGCGATGCCGCTAGAAGGTAATTGATTGGCAAGCAGAGCAAAGGAAAGGAATATGCATGCATTCGAAAAAACCACGGGTAAAACAATTATCGAAAAGGGAAACGGGCAGTGTGGTTGGAAATATCGTGGAGCGAGCAAGGAAAGTGTAAAGCGGGGCGAACAAACAGACCGGGAATGACGAGGCGTGGTGAGGCGGTATGCTCACTGCACCGAACAACACCGACCTCACCGAACAGTTCGGTCTCCAAAAACACAGATCCTGCAGAATATGGAATTAGCAAACATTCTTGGGATTTGGGATCAGCGGGTGAGGCTTACGACTACCATCCTTCTGTCCGGGGCAATACCATTCGAAATTGGCCAACTATCGTTTGACCACTTGGATAGGGCAACGCTCGCAGCGGTTGTGGTTGAAGCATGCGTTGCACCCAGTTTCGAGCGCATAACTCATGAATCCTTGCTGGCAACGGCAGCAATGCCAATAGTACTCTTCACCGTCAGTAGGGCCGTCGGTCTGCTCGAGGATGCCGTGACTGGGAATGGCACATTCCGGAGCAAGCGAGGTAGAGGTGATGGATCGAAGCACCGGAGAGTTGGCAGCCGAGTTGGGCAACGTTGCGGGCGATCTGCAGTGAGCTGATCCTCCACCGGGCAACTGGAAAGAGCCCATTGGCAACGAAGTCGGAGACGACTGGCTCACGGGGTCATGAGAAGAGTGGCGGAGCAGTGAAGTTGGTGAGGACATGCCGGCACCGCCTTCGCTGTAAGAATAATCATTGGTGAAGACGGAGCAGCCTGAGCAACGGGCGTGATTGCATTCGGGACAGACCAAGTTCACGGCCACGCCATATCCACCCTGTCCACAGCTGCAGCAATACCAAGTAGAAGACGAAGACATGCTGGCAACGTTCCTTTGGAGAGATATCTGGAAGAGCAAAAAAGGGCAAGTGGAGAAAGTTGGAGAGGAAGAGCGAGACAGTGAGGCAGGAAACCCGCAGTTAGACAAGAATCCTCAGAATTGATAGCCACCCTCAGCGTTTGCGTTTGATAGACAACAAAAAAGCATCGAGAAGAATGTCTGGCGATGCTCCTTTTAACTTGTTTTCCCAAAGGGACGAGGGACTCTTTCTCAACCCACACAAAAAAGCACGGATGTGTTTCTTCACCTGGGATCGAAACTCGACGTCCGTCGTGTTGCAACGCAGCAATGACCGCCACAACCGGGCCCGTTGGTCGGGCTTTGCCTCGACCTGGCGCACTGGCCTTGGCCGGCGGTGAAAAAAGAGGGCGAGGGTGAGGAAGGGAGGCATGCTGGGTGGGTATCGTTTCATTGGAAACTACCACAACGTATGATCATGAGAAGTAAGAAGAGGCCTCTCCCGTGGGTGGCTTTGTCCGCGCCGCCGCCGGGCCCCCCTACCTCCCTTCCACCCCCGTGATTACACTGGGCGATGTTATGACGACGATGACGCCGGGTGGTGATTAAGTAGTTAGGGTTGGATGCATGATGCCCAAAACCCCATCACCGTGTTACCTGAAGCAAAAAATCTCAAATCATCTGCTCCCCCACCGCCCCTCGCCGGAATCTACATAGCCATAGCAATGTCTCGCCGGAGACGTGTAACCAAAGATAGTCTCAAGTCGGTCAAGATGCCGTCCGGCGACGGTGATGGATGCTCGAGCGTACGCTTTGTGCACCGAGGATGAAAAGATGAGTCAAGCATGGCACGCACCGCACGCAAACGCCTAGTAGTATGTAGGTCCATTGTGGCCGTGCTGGGTCATCTCCTTTTTTTTTCTTCTGAGAAAAGTATTGATTGGGTAACACAACTGAGGAATGATGTATGCCTTTGCGAACGTGCGAGGTTAGCTAGGTAAGGTAGGAAAGGTAGGTTAGCTTTGCTAGCTAAGCTAATTCCTGGTTCCGGATTAGTGGGCCTGAGGCAGGAGGCAAACTATTGCCTTGTTGTAGCGTGTGCGTTGCGTGCGTGCGTTGCCTTGCCTACCTCGCTCGCGCATCATCATCATGTGTGTGTAATTAACAAGTTTTTCTTTCTTACGTTCTTATTGCTTGCTTGCTTGCTTCGGTAATGAAAATGTAAAATAAAACCGGGAAAACGGTAGTAGTAGCCTGGTTTGGAACTTCAAACAAAAATGTTTGCCTTATTGCTTCGTTTCCTACATGGTGGTGGTGATTGTTGTACAACAAGGCAAATGGGTCGCTGATTGGGCCAAGACCCCAAGCACTTTGAGATTGTATGCTTGTGTTGTTGGGTCAGACGGCCAGCCAGCCATCCATCCAGAGCCTTGCGAAAAAAAAAATGCGAATCCAGGTAACCATTCCGACCCTGACCTGTCCTGACCTGTCCCGTACCCATCCCTCCCACCCACACCATTTTTTTCTGCAACTTCTCGCCGGCAGACCGTCTCGGGGGGCTGGTTCCTGCATGTGGAAGACGTGTTTGTTGCTGTGATTTGACGATCGTGTCGCCGAGAACGCATGGCTGTACATGGAAGAGATTCATGGGCATGCACGCCTGAAAACCGTCCCCACGTGGAATTGCTACCGTTGCAACGGTCTTTGGGAAGGAAGAGGGTGTGCTGGTTGCGTTGCACTGGGTACACATGTATACGCACACGCGGTCGCAAGGGGGGAGAGAAGTTGGATAATCAATCAGGCTTTATAGTCTATCATTTGAGATAATTATGACATCAAAACGTTTCCCAGTGCCTGACTTCCTAGCATGAGTGCACTTTTTTTTATGGGGTTTCGTTGTACAAAAGGTTTCGCTTGCCAAAACGCAAACATACAAGAACGTCATGGCTGCCATCGTAGGAAATGGACAAAAGAAAGAAGTAGTTCTAGTCATACAGGAGGGGTGAAAGAGAGGGAAGCTTCATATCAAACAACCGAAGTGGAGGGTTACACCATCGGGGAGAAACCAGATAGCCAATGGCTTTAGGACGGACAAAGATGCCGCAGGCAACCTTGGTAGCCTTGTGGATGACAAGGTCCAGGCTCAGTGCGTGACAACCTGCTCAACGTATCGCCTTCGAGCGTGGTACTGTGCCGTGTCAGTTCCCAGGAAACCGTTCGAGCGAAGAATAAGCGATGTTAAGAGAAACCAGCGAGCCAGCAATGCCATTCGTACCTGCTTACTTCTGGGTGACAGTGCATTTTTCATCCCTTCGGTGGCCGCAATTCACGCACGAAGGGTTCCATATGCCGATGGGACCATCGCCGCAATTGCAACAATACCAGAATGTATCTCCATCTTGAAGCGGGCCATCATTGTAACTGGAAGCCTCTTTGTTGTTTGTGTTGATGCCATCCGCTACATAAAGAGCAGGCTTTGGGAGTGAATCCAGGCAAGTCTGTTCGCCGGCTAGGTGAGGCGGCATGCCTTCGGATAGACGATTGACAGCTACGTCGAGACCGGACGAAGTAGACTGATCAAGTGCGGCCGAGGGGTGCAAAGTAGAAAGAGTGTTCATGGTGACCCAGTAACAAAGACCTTGGAGGATGGCTGTGCGGATCTTCAAGTAGTGGAGTGCAACAAATTGCGAAACTGTGGTGATGACCCTCGATCAGAAAGATGAAGCAACAGAGTTTATATCTATTTCTCTGTGAGAAGGAACATGTTCCCTATTGTCAGTGCGCTTTCTGTCCATGATTACAAGGCAAGATGTGAGCAAGACACATCATCATCATCATCCACATAGCTAAGGCCATGTCTTGTCAGAAGAGGCACCCGCGAAGCGACCGGAAGACACTTAGCCACGGCGCGGCGCAAATTCCCCATTCTAGAGATGGATAGCTATAGCTGTGTATGTTCGAGGTGCGCATCGGCCAGGTCCGGTGATAGAAGTGCCGCAGAAGTGGTCTGGTGGCTTGCAACGTAGGCACGGTTGCTGCCCAATGCAATGCCTGGGGTTTGAGAGAATGGCAGCGGTCGTGGTCTGTGTCGCTCTTCAAGTCATGAACTGTGAGAAGAATTAGCATGTGAGAGAAACACTGACTCCCGTGGCCCAAGCGGTTGCTGAGTAGCCGACAAGGTGTGTAAGGCGGCAAGCAACATTACTCACGAGCCACGACGTGAATGGTAGAGTAGATAGGAATGGGAAATCGCTAATAGAAGAGTCGTGGTTTCGGTTGGAGATGATCCTGTAAAAGACCCACTAATGTGTTAGCTCACCACGCAAAAAGTTGCCTTTTTTCTGTTGCCTTGTGTGTCTTCCGAGCGTTTTCTTTCTTTCCTTCCCGAAAGATCGAATAGTCAGAAAACCGGATGCATTCTTTGAATTCTCAAAGGGAGCGGATTACGTGAGGTTGTCATATCTGATTGCGACTAATTTAAAAGTATACCGGGATTCAGCGGCCGTACATGTTGTGGGTACCATGTCTTGGCTTGATACCATGTACATCAAACATCCGATGAGGGATTCGGCATTTACATCCTGGAAACAAATCCACCGATCGAACGCTTCCGGAGGATCGCGGAGAACCCTTCAAGCCAGAAAGGGCGGAACGATTCTTGTTCTAGAAGGTCAGTCACTCTCACTGAAGATGAATACGAACCACAGTGTCCGAAAATAAATGGATCAAAGACATTGAGCGACACTGCAGATGTATGAATGGTGGCAAATGAAAAGATTACACACTGCGCCCTTTTCGAAGGAGAGACATGGGAAGGACGTGAGGAAAGAGGGATCCGCGCCGAGGTGGATCCTCCGCACAACGTGATGTCGTCGCGAAAATCCGCATTAGGTACGATCCCGAGCTCAGTGAAAGTAAGATTTCTCGTTTCTGCAGAATTTTCTAATTGCATCGTTACGAATCGTGTGGGGGAGGTATGGACACTGTGCGGCCAATGTTTCGTGGGCCTTGGATTACTGACGGTTTTTCATCTACCGGGGGCTTGCTTTAGGTCGATTCTACGAAGGATGTAAGCATCTGGTCGATAATGTAATTCTCCTAGTTGTATACAGATGGCCATAGCAGCCCCGCTTGTGTGGCAGTAGTTAGTCCGGGCGTGCGGCGGACACTCGACCAGCGCTGGGGGGCGAAAGTGTACCTTGGGGCCGAGTAATTACTGCAAGCGTATTAGAAAACGAAGTGCTTACTTTCATAGGAAGGTTGGACAGATAATGTGAGATATCAGTAGCCCATTTGATTGCCATCAGTGCATGTAGTACAAGAACAGTCTGGGCATCTCGTGGATAGAGCCCACTGAAACAATTCGACCTACATGAAGTTCAAGTAGTCTCAGGCGTTTTCTCAGGCCATCTTAGTATGCCAGTAGAGTCTAGTGGGTTTCCTGAGGCCGGAAAATTGCTGGAGCCTCGCATGCCGTATCGAAATGCGGTGAAGAGCTGGACCTAGACAGTACTGTTGATGGGGCGCAGCAGATGTAAAGTTCGGCCAGGGATGCCTTGGGAGCATCATCTACTTTGTCTTATTGTTGTATGGTTGGCTTCCCCAAGCAATCGTAGCACAGAAGAATAGCAAAGGCTCGCTTGGGAAGGAAACAGTCGGTGCAGCCGATCGCTCCTCTACCGCACAGCTTGCCATCGGAGGCCTGCTACAGGAGAAACAAGAAAAGGGTTGACGGAGGAGCAGGGCTTGTATGTTTTAAAAAAAGATTCAAGCAGCAAGGCTGAGAAAAATTATGTCCGGTGAACAGATTCTTGATAGCCTTGGGGCGGCCATGTGGTCCGATAGAGAGAACTAGGTTCTTGAAACCTGAGCAAAGCACCTGCTATAGCGAATTTCAAACGGGAGATGGATACATTCGAAGGTGTATACAGCGGAAGAAAGTGGTGGAAAGCCGAAAGGACGTGAGAGATGGAGAGGACGTCGGCACGTTGGATGCGGGGTGTTGCTGCACGTCCTCCTTCGCGATCTTGGCTCTTCGATGGCGAACTAGGCCTAGTCAGATGGAAGATGACGGCATGTGTGCCTGCCTCGGAAAGACTCGACGATAAGGACGGAAGGTGCGAGTAAACGAGAGGGCTGAATTAGCAGCGTTGCTACTGAGGTATGTACGAAAGCTACATCTCCAAATCGCCCATATAATCTAGACCATACGAATCTGTTGACATCAATGTATCAATGTTTAGGTAGTCTACACGAATTGGTTCAGAAGGTTTATATGTACACATCATGCCTACGCCAATGCTCTCATACTTGTAGATTTTAAAAGAATTCTAAAATCATAGACCACATCAACATCAACAGGTGATAATAGGACGTGGTGTTGTACTAAATATATCAATATCAACATTCAATTATGGACCAGATGGGCCAATCGGGTTACGAGTACAAGTATAAACACGAGGCTGGGGTGGCGCAGGCCAACCGCCAAGATCGAAGCAACAAGCGTCATCTCTCCCTTTCACCACCGTCGGTCCTCCGCGACATCCGGGCAGCGCATCGCAGCGCATCGCAAAGCGAGTAGCCGCATCATTCTACCTAGGCTACCTGTCCGCCGAGGTATTGGGTAGTACTGCACGGCATCGCCAAGCCCTACGAAAAGAGCGCGCGCGCGCGTCTGTCAGCCGTACCGGCATTTTGCCGTATTTCCAACGGACCAACTTTTGCACGTCTCACGACAATCCTACGAGTTGATATCTTGGATCACGACCTTTCCGATACATTCACGTTGATCCGCCATCATGTCCTCCGTCATATCGGAAAAGTCGGTGGCTCACCCCTATCAAAAGATGGACCGAGCCGTAGGTCGCGGCTCCGCCATATTGATGCCGCTCCTGGAACTGGGCGCAATAGGTTTCGCGACATATGTATTTGTCTATTTGCTATGTATTCAATATCTGCTAGCGCCGACTCTAACCTTCCAAGAACATGGCGTATCTCAACGGCACGCGACCGGGATTGCGCTGATCACTCTGTTCTTCATATTGCTCGTAATATTCCTACTTACTTGGATGCGATTGATACAAGTCATCTGGACCAACCCCGGCACCATCCCCCTTGGCGATTCTAACATCGAAAAAGAGTCTACAAGCTCGAGATACTTTGACAAGTACGCGGCGTATATCTCCGACTACCAAGGCCATCCGAAATGGTGTGATAAGTGCCACACCTACAAACCTGACCGTACACACCACTGTAGAGAGCTCAACCGATGCATACGACGCATGGATCACTACTGTCCATGGGCTGGAGGCATCATCAGCGAGACTTCTCACAAATTCTTCATCCTCTTCGTCTTCTACGGCATGCTTTGGACCGGGTACATGCTCATCCCTCTGGCGTATTTCCTGGCAGAGCGAATCCGATTGGTAGGCGATAAACCGGCGACGTGGATCGCCATGGTGGCTCTTAGTGCCATCTTCTGCTTGTTCACCGGGGGCATGTTTTTCATGACCACGTGGAATGTCTCGATCAACTACACCACCGTGGAGGTGGTCCAGAGGGGCGCCGTACAGCAAATCGCCATGTTGACGACGCGGGGCCACAGTCTAGAAAGAAGGACTTCACGGAGTTCGAGGCGGAGGGACGGCGACGGGCCCACTGTTCTGTGTGAATTCGCGCGGGAGGACGGTCGCGAGTACGTCGTTTTCCAAACCCAGCCTTTCGAAAATCCCTGGGACCTCGGCAATGGCAAAAACATGCGCGATGTCATGGGGGAAAGAATTCTGGACTGGTTCATCCCGCTCAAGATGAGCCCTTGCCTGCGGCACGACGACCCCCGAGGCGAGTTTAAATGGTCCCCCGCCATTCTCCGCATGGCGCGGGAGTGGGAGGCCGATAACCCCGGACGTCGCATCCATTTGCTATCCCATGGAAAGCGGAGAGGAAGTCGCAGTGAGCGAAGAGCGAGCCACAGTGCGGCATGAAGCGGAGACCTCCGCGTGTTATCGATTTGCATCATGGGAGTGAGGGGGATTCATTCACATTCGCATATTTCTTCTTTTCTTGTTCTCGTCAGTTCTGTTCTACTATTGAGATACCCGCCCATGCAATACGGCGTCATACGCATAAGAATTCTATTCCCAAGTAGCACACATGGGTTACTGGATAATACAAAATATACTTATTCTATGAAACCAATTGCGCATGTTCATTTTTGACAATATGGTCGTTGTTAATTGCTGCTCTGCTCTGCAATATCGATGAAATGAAGAAGTGTGTATCTTCTTACTGGGTTGTTTCCTTTGCGTCTAGAAAAGAGTGGGGGGTATGTTCGTGCATCATACGGGGATGCATAGTTAATCTATCTTCCTCTCCAAACGAACACCATACCAGATTAACAACTCCGACCACATCGATATAAATGCATTCGTACTCTCAATTCCTACAGCATAACTTCCACAAGAATACATTCAAAATCCGATTGCTACATCAAAAGCTACATTTCCAGCACTCCACCACCTTTCACGATCCCAAAATTCCCTCCTCCACCCCGACACCCATCAGCCAAAACCCCCAACCCACATACCCTAACGCACCGAAAAATAAAACATCAGCGCGCGAGATCTTTTCCTGCCCACTTGAAGCCGCCGTTTTCATCTATCCATCACATCGCGCCATACAACAGACCTACGCATCAAGCTATGTCCTCTCCTTCCCAAACGCCATCTCAAACGCCATCTACCTACGTATGCATCATCATCATCCATCACCCTGGGCATGTTGCCACTTTTTTCTCTTCCGCCATCTTCCGCGTACTCGCAGGCGCGATGGTGCCTTACGTACAGGGAGAAGCGTGAACGTTGACGTATACATACACCTCCGTAAAGCAAGCTTCACAAAGCTAGCTCCAACCTCCCCCCCAGATAAAAAAAAAACTACGAGGATTGATCTGCTCAATTACTGAAACCTCCGCACAAAAATACCAACGAACGAAACCGCACTTCCCCCCTCTGTACAAACTACCACCGAAGCAGTAATTCTCACGACGTCCGGATATCCGCCACTAGAACGAAACAACCATCCTCATCCCTACCACGCACGCTATTCATCATGCCACACGGATCCGTTTAAAAATAAACACACACACACACACAAACTTCTGTCTTTGGACGCACGCTTGAAACAGGGTCCTTTCAAACACGCCCGTTTTTTTTCTCTTTCTGGGGCGGGCGGGCGAGCGAAGGGCTAGACCGCGCATGAGCAGCAAGCGGATGTTTCCGGGGGTGAATCTTATTTGCTTTCTTCCTTCTCCCGATCGAGGCATGAGGAAAAAAGGGTTTCTGTTTCGAAACATTGGGATGTATTTGGATTTCGTCACTGTCTTGGGGTGCGTGCGGCGTTTCGCGTTTCGCGTTTCGAACCCCCCCCCCCTCACTCTTCCCCAACTCGTTCGGTTGGTCGGTCGGTCGCTGCCGAGAAGGCGTGTTCTACGTGATTTCCTTCGTTCGCCACGCGAGCGATCGAGCGAAAGGTGCGACGTGGGCTCTTTTTTCTCTTCTTGTCTGGGGAGAAGGGAGGGGTTAGGTGCGGTGCAGTTCAGCGTTTAGCGTTCTTGGTTGGTCAAATGGTTTGCCAATCGAGGATGATGAGACGAATGAACGGAAGAGGGCGAAGGTGCCTTTGCTTACCTCGCACTAGTTCTTGCTCTGGCAGAGGGGAGAAAAGGAAGGCGAATATCTCACGAACGATCGAACCAACCAAGCAACGAACAAAGCAAGGACCGGGTAGGATGGGAGTCAGCGAGTAAACTTCCAGACCACCACCACAACCGTCATGGCTGGCCCAAAGTCTCGATGTTTCTACCTGTTTTCTGACGTACAGAACTTGCTCATTATGTTGCTGTTGGCCGAAGCAAGTCGTCTGTCGTTAAGCTTCTACTCTCCACTTCTCTCTCTCTCTCTCTCTCTCGCGACCACCCCATCTGCGCTACAGACGTACATAGATCAGTAAGTTCGAGCTAGCTTTGCGAAGCATGGCTTATGAAGGTGTGTGTATACGTGCTTTCATGAATTCTTCCTTGTCTTGCGCCGTCGAGTGCGCGTTTCGAGTGCGCTCGCTCGGATGACGGCGGAAGAGGAGGAGTGGCATTGGTGGGTTGATGATGCATGGTATGGTGTTATGTGGGTTAGTTTTGAAACGGCCTGGGGAAGGAGAGGATACAGCATGAGCAAGTCCGTTGGATAGCGCGATGGGACGGACGGACGGACGAGATCGGCTACGTATCTTGGTGGAAAAGTATCGAGGGTTGTGTCTCTCACGTCGTCCTTTTTTTTCCCATTTTGGGAGGGGGGTGAGTGTTTTTTTTTTTTTTTTTTTGCGCGAGTGCTTTGCCGTTGGTTTTTCTTTTCCCTCTTTTTTCCCCTCCTCTTTTTGTGTGTCGTGTGGGTTGAACTTTGACGTTTTTGCGGAGTAAATGCGGCGAAATGAAAAGACTAGAAGAGGACATGAAGGTTAACAACAAGGGGGAGGGGAGGGGGAGAAGGATGGGTATGGCGAAGGGTAGCATATAGATTATGGGAATTTTCAAGGAGAAATGAGGATGAGGATGGTGGATGGGAAGAAGGTGAAGTAATAATAGGTAGTATTAATGGTATACACGATTGTGCGCCATCCCAAATCCTACCCCTTCTCCAATTCACCGTTTTTCCTTTTGGTGAGAAGAAGAAAAAAACAGATATACATAATTCCTTAATAGGGGAATGAACAAATAATACATGGATGAAAAGAGCAAAGAAGGGACGAAGCCATCGAAGGACGTTTTTGTTTAACAACGTGGAATTTGTCTGAGGGCAAAAGGGAGGGGAGAGGATGCGTGAAATTGAATTTGATCCTCACAGAGATATTACTACCCTGGGTATCAACACAAGCAGGGGAGAAACACTGGAAAGGACGCATACGTACATAGTTTATGAGAGAGAGATATCACGGTAATCAACTGTACTGTGCGTGAAACGAAGGTCGCTTTTTTTGGTCTGGGAATCAGTCTTCCTAACTCGCGTACGTACATACCTACTTACGTATCGTGTGGAATAGGGAAAGGAGGGAGGGGGGTGGGGGGGGAGTAAGGAATACAGAGGTAGGTACTTGAAAAGAGATAATGGTATGTGGGTTCTTGCTGCGATGATGGAGGGGAATGCTGTGTTATTGATTTGATTCGGGTAGAGAGAGGGTAGATTGATGCGTGGACTCTGTGGCGAAGCGTGGTTTAGAAATCACGCACGCGTAAAAGTAGCCGCGCTTCGCGGTCCTTCCCTGGTGGGTAGCATCACGCTGGATGATTGAGTGGTTTGATAGACGGAAGAGAAGAGGGACACGGCTACAAACCTCCTCATCGTCTGCAGGCAACGTGTGTATGTGCTACTTCGGGCATCCCCAATGTCCTTTCAGCTGTCTGTCCCCAACGCGGTGGCAGCGAGCGACACTCCCTCCCCCAAAGAAAAAAGCCCATGTACTTCTGAAACACGACACAATAAGTTTTGAAACAAAGCAACGAGTAGACTAGTCAGTCGAAGTGGCGTGATCTATCAACTTGAAGCAACGACAGTTGCTTAGCTGCAGTTCAGTTTGGAGAATCGGGCGTAAAGAGGGTAGATTGCTGTGTGCAATCAGAGCGAGTAGGAGAAAAGTCCGGTCGCGGGTTTTGACGATTGGTGTTGTTGCCGGTTGGTTGGGACCGGCGCTCTCCGAGTGCCTGTCTTTCTTGATTCTTCTCGTCTCGGGCCAAGGGGGAGCCCAGGGCAGATCCGATCTGCGCGGGGCGAGGTGAAAGTGACATGGCGATCGCCCTATGCTAGTCCGGCCGAGCTATGTACGGAGAGGGTGGTGAAGTGATGGATGGATGGGTGTGGCTGGATGGTTGTTGGTTGACATGGTGATGGCCCATGGGACGTGGCGCTACTGTACTGATGCCCAGCTGTGCACGCGTTTTAGCCCATGAGGATGTTTCCCACTGTCATATGATGGTTGGAGGATGGTGGTGGGGGGGCTAATTATTGACTTCTCCTCCCTGACTATCTCACAGCTGCGTGGTGGATCAAGTTCATGTCGATTGGTAGTGTAGCGACCCCGCGTGGTAATTCTACCTCTTGAGTGGGACCTATGGTATGGGTTCCCCGGTCGCCGATTTGTCGGCATCGTGCAGTGGTCTGGAGTAGCGTAAGGGGCCATGTAATATTGAAGATGTATGAATCAATGCTGAGAGCCGACACATTGCTAAAAAGTGTTCAAAGAGTATGGACCAGATAGATGTGTGCCGTATGTTCCGTATGTGTGATGAAAAGAGGTCGCAATAGGATGATCTGTGAGAAAGCACAACCGGAGGTTCAATCCTTCAATTCAACGGCACATGACGTCAGCGGTGCACTGCATTCTGTTCAAACAGCACTGTTTCGGATTCGGAAAATGTAAACATTTGAAGGTACCTGACTACCTTAGTAGACTACCGTACGATGGTTCATCAGAAAGTATCCACTACCCTTTTCCGGCAATTAGTAGGATGTGTGTCTGACCACAATCGCATGGTGCATATCAATTTGCCGTGGATCAACGCTGTCGATGTCGGCTACGCATAAGAGACGATAATCCATCGGGCATTCATCTCGCTTCCACCATTGATAGACTACGATTCGAGATGGATTGTATCGTGTAATGTAGGAAATCTCGAACACCAAGGTGGGGTTTGAGGTAATTTGCGAACAGCAAGAACCTATTTGGGAACGTGATGCAAACTGGAGCGGCTGTGCAAAAAGGACGGTACAATATTGCTGGAATCAGATTCGGCGTCGTTGGCGAGTCGTGCCACGGTCGTCCAGATTGAATCATGACGAATGCTCCCAACGCACAAATGTGCTGTACAAGTGGAAAAGGGCGTTTTGACTAACCTAACCGCAAGGGGCGTAGCGATGGACATTGAAAACTACCGCCTGGACTATGCAGTCATTCAATAGTTCCTCTCGATGTTGTTATTAACCCAAACGTAGCCCCACCGCTGTAGCATACTAGGCGTTTAAGACAGTCCATGTAGTTGAAGGGTGTGCGAACACCTGACTATGAGTGAGTGCGACCAACATGGCGTAAAACGGCTAGAATTCCGGTCAGATGCGAGTTTCTGCACCTCTCATTTCATGGAGAGTCGACAGAGGGGGTCTCTGAGCAAAATGAAAGATTTTCTGGGTTGAATCTTCGATGAAGCATTAGATCACAGACAATCGGACCTACATGTGTGTACATGGACAGTTCGCTCCATTGGGCGGTGCTGAAAAGGGGTTAGCGCATGCCAAGCCTATCCGAGCTCGTGAGATAAAAACTCGGAAAAAAAAAGCTAGTGAGGATTTTCTTCCTTCATACATACATACATTATCGGTCTTGAATTTCATTGTTGGTTGATGCCTCCATTTATGCATCATCCTTTACCTGATGGACCTAGATTGATGAAGGCTGTTCTAATCCTGGAGCTCAATTCCGCTGGTTCTGTAAGGGACTCGTCTTGGAGCTTTGGGTTCGCTTTAGGCCTACATGCTGTATAAAATAGTGAGCTGCAAAGCATGGGCGTAGGATGCAATTTTGGAGGCTATCTGCTGCGTGACCACGTGCTGACAAAATTAATGCTTCCGAAACTCCGCGATGGTGGATCTGCTTCCGGTGAAGAACAATAGGAGCTAACCGTGAACAGCCATGCCAAAGAGTAGCAAGTCAAAGATGCGACCGAGACTTCTCAACAACTGGCTACATGGCTCTCCACCGAGCTAGATTCAACCGTTTCATAATCGCCAGCAGATGAAGCTCTCGATCTAGATTGCCCTTTCGGGTGGGTCTGGAGTTGTTGTTGTTTCTGTCTGCATGTAGAGGATGAGATACGCAAGCAACAAGTGAGTTGAGAAGAATCATGATCACGACCGTGGATTAGGTCCGAAAGTTCCAAGGGAGTTGTTGGAATCGTCACGCGGATCACGGTCTCCGAAATTTTGATACTAATATACAAGACCGAGAGCTCGTCGTGGCCTCACCAACGGTCATACCCCCGCTCCAGTAGTGGCACCGAGTAGATTGACAGCCAAATTCGCAATCGGTTGGAAGGATGTGCTTGAAATGCTGCCACATGATCGAGATAAAACTCCGATGGAGGCGTGAGTACGCGGCAATCTCCTTAATCTAAAGATTCAAACACCGTCGACTGTCAGTGGCAGTGACACTTTACAAGGAATACCAGCTCTAGATCATCACACCACTTAGCCGCTGTGTACCCCGGCCAGATAATCAGGACGAGAAGATTGCAGCGACGCAAGGACCCATCGGTGCATAGATCTAGACGGCAAAATCCCATGACCTGGGAGGCGAATTGGAGAGTCCCAAGGACCTGGCGTAAAATCTGCTGTGCACTTATGTTCTCGCTCTTGCATTGGAGGAAGAACGTGCGGGAATGAGGGGAGGAGCTCTCGCTGGGCCCATAGCATTCGTAACATGGTCGTTGGCGATGGAGGGACAGCGCCATCTGAGGCAACAGCAAGGTTTATTCTTCACCGACTCAAGTTCTCACGCTTGTGTAATGGATTCTAAGAGTTACTTGTACGCCATCCTTGGTCGCGCGAAGGCATATACCGACGGCGATTTCTAGTTGCGCGCAGATTCTGATACCTCAAGCGGTTCCGTCTTCGCATCCTCGTATGAGGGGGTTACCGATACTCTGGAAATGAAGAGTGGATCTCAAGCTGCGCTGGATGTCTATGGAGGCGGTGACGGGTAGGAGGACAGGAAACGATACAAGGCACGGGTCGTCGCGCAGCCGTGTAACCTTCTGCCCGAAGACGGGAGACTGGAAAAGGCTCGGGGATGCGAGGGTATATGTGTATGTGATGCGTGGGGTCTTGCCTGGCGGGTCCGAGTCAGATGCCGCAGAGGTAGAGGCAGGGCACAAGGCATGCAGGTATGTTTTGTCTGATTCATGCTGCGAGGAATCTGCCATCT
Source organism: Periconia sp. R9002 (assembly GCA_023627715.1). NCBI lineage: Eukaryota > Fungi > Ascomycota > Dothideomycetes > Pleosporales > Periconiaceae > Periconia > Periconia sp. R9002. The sequence continues at coordinate 169,979 of JAMAHW010000052.1, read as the reverse complement.
GGTTTGCATGGCGAAAACATAGAAACAAGGCCAAACCGATCTAAAATGTGCCTCTGTCAGTTCAATACGGCATCGTGCAAAGACCCTGAATCGGCAATTCCAAATGTCAAGACGCTGTCGAAACAAACATGGGGCGGGGAGCTGGACGCCAGCGGCGCTCGGAGCAACGAGTCGGCTGAAGAGGATTCCCGTGACACCATGTTGGGCGCACAACGACAGCGTCTGAAACCAAGACGAAGGACGTGTTGCGCTGAGCACCAGATGGCGTTGGTGACTCGCATCGTGTATGACGGGCGACTTGGACGCAAAACGCTCGCTGGGACCGAGGTTCATCCTTAGTGTCGCCAACCATATGCCACGCTGGGCAAAAATTAAATAATGCTTAACTATGGCCACGGGAGAGGACGGGCCGGGACGGTATACAATACATGTGAAGTGCGTAGGACAGGGAGTTGCCAGATGCGAAGAAATGGGAGTAGTCGGCCCGGCGTGATTGCATTGTGGAAATGATGTCGGAGATGCGCTCTACCTTCCCCATTGTGTGAGTGATGAAGTGGGCAAAGCACCCATGCCGGCTATAGTTGAAGGAGAGTATGGCCTCGACTGACGAGGCGAAGAATGACAGGTGCGTGTGTGGCGGAACGATCAGGGTAGAGTAGAAACTGTAGGGTAACAGGAAAACAGCCCGACAGACGGACAGACCAGGATAGACATGGGCTGCTGCCTGCTACGTTGGCAGCCATTGTGCTAGCAACACGCGCCACATACGGACAAGAAAGATGAGATGTGGGATGGTGGAGCGATGATTGGGGGTTTGGTGATTAGGAGGCGGTACTAATGGGTGACTGACATCGGATGGCGCAAGACGGCACGGTCTTGGCATCCCATCGACCTACCTACATGCACATAGCCATGCAAGCAAGTAAGCAAGCAAACAACCCAACATATGACAAGCAGGGCACCAAACCAGCACGAGCCATGATCTATTGAAAAAAAGAAAGAAAGAAAAACAAAAGATTATTGAACCCACAAGCGATGACTATTGATCCAAGATGATGGTGGACAACTGCCAACGATAACAGCGGGACGGCAAGGAGGCAATGTGATCGAGTTCCGACTTCGCTGGCTCGCGGCCTGCTGTGCGACGATGAAATGTACCATGATTTGTCCAGTACGCAGCAGACACATGCTGGAAGAACCACAGTGTAGGGTATGGATCCGGCTACATGCTGGTTTCATCGCCCTGGGAACGAGAACAAGGTCGGTTCCATTGTCGAGGGTCATCGGAACCACGAGGCTACAGACACCAGACTGGACCGAACATGTTCGGTGGGAAACACAGCTTGAGCGGTCAAGAAATCATTCGGGAATGCCCTTGGACGGCAGCTTGCATACACGGTCGTGGTCGTGGTCCCATTGTCCCGTGCAGCTCGGAAACGTGCCGTTGACGCGGAGAAAAAGAAAGCAAAGGGAGAAAACCAGCGGTATGGGTGAATCGATCGAATGCATTTCATGCTGCAACACGTAACGCAGATGGCAGCCAGAGTCGTGTTGATTCCGACGATGGAGATTGATGTTGTTTATGTATGTGTTTCAAACAGCCCGTAGTCTAAACAGACAACGGTTCAATGTCACCATACAGTGACAGCAGCGAAAACTCAACGTGTGGCTGTTCTGTTTGGCCACCGGGACAAATCACAAATCATGCATCGTATTTGATTTGATTGATTGATGGTAGCCCAGACCCTGGGCGTGTTGTGTTGGACACTGCATCCCTTGCAGCAAGTGGCCGGTGGCCGGCAACGCAATGCGGAAAGGCGTGTCGAGCTACTGTGCAAGTGAGATGGTGGGCGCATGCAGATCTCGCTGGAGATCTGGCAGCTTTTAGATTGATTTGAATTTCCCTTGTTTTCCTTCGTTTCTTTTTGCCTTTAGCTGGTGGACTGGAATCAAGGCGGGCTGATGCTACTGATCGGCCGGCACGGAGCGGGTCACTTTTCGCATAAGCCCCGCTTTGGGCCTAGCGCGCCCAGCCTCAACTATCCCCCCCCCCTGCTGCCAATCATGCCGCTTCCTCTTCCTTCTCTCAACCTCGCTCGCTCACTCAGTCCACTCGCCCCCTCCAACAATGTCTCCACCTGCTATGTCGACCGAGGGCTCGCTGTCGGCCAGCATACCGATGCAGTTCGCCAGCCGGTGTCAGACGCCTGTCAACAAGGCCCCCGGGAAGCCCCATTGTCCACTCACCACTCTTTGACACCCCCCTAACCCCATATTACAAGTCTAGTCATCCATGGAGTGCCCATCCCCAACACAATAGCCAGACCGGCAACCAAGGGCACGCAGCCTGGCAGCCGAGGGGCATAAGTACCTACATAGGTATCGTGGCAGAGTGGCAGAGCGGCCGAAGGGCAAGCAAACCGACCCAAACCCGCACCCACGCACATGTAGACAAAAATGCTCGATACTTCGATCCCCATCCCTTCCCCTTAGGAACCTCACTTGTTGCACACTTCGTTCTGCTCATCACTAACATACGACTCGATATGCGCTGACCCCGAGTATTGTTTCGCATCCCATGGTGTTTGTCGCAGGCGTTCGCTGTTTGAAAGAGACTTTGGCGCGAGTCAAGCGTTCGATCCATATTTGGCCTCAACCAGGGTCCGCTGCCCACGCTTCGTTGGCTCGTGGGTTGGTGAGGAATAGGTACCGCTGTCGATCACCCGCCTCAGACCAGTGGGGCTTTCCGATTCGACTCAATTCGTTTTTTTGCCCTCGACTTCCTTGCCTTCAACAAGCAACCAAGTCGTCATCGCCCTACTTTGCAGTCGCTGCGTTTTTCTGCACGGTAACTGCAGTTGCGTTGTACCAGCCACACTAATCCGCGTTGAGTTATTCTTATTCTGCTGCTGCTCTACTATTGCCACGTCTGTACATAACGAATCTATCCTCACATGTACCGTAGCACGTACAGTGCATGTCATCTATCTTGTCTCCCTCCGCACAAATACAACAAAACACATAGTAGCCAGTATGCCACACCGCGTAACTGTACAAGTATTGTACTTGCGTGGTCGTGGTGGTTGTTGCGCCTGCCATGTCTGTACGTCCTTGTTCAACCGAAACGTCAGCTTCTTTGGTCCAATCGCGGTGTATTCCTCGTACAGAAGCTGACCTGCGTAGTTCCGTGCGACAGGCGCCCGGTAGAGGCCGTGGCATGAAGCAACCAAAGCGTCTTGAGCTGACGCCCCCGGGTGTGGCAGAGCCATGTCCGCCTGTCTCATGTTTAGCATAGTGGTAGTTAATGGTGCCAAGTTAGCTAACTAGTCGTGCGTTGAGCACCCCTGACCAAACATCCAAAGTAAGAATAGACACTGCACCATATCGCCGCGCAGCTCACGTATGAATCGAGGTGCTTCCTGTTTTGGCCTGTCTAGAAGCCACCGTCACCACCCACCGGTCTTGTACCGGGACCTCTGCATGTCATGTCGTCCATCAGTTGGGTTGGCCTGTCGGTGTGTGCCTGGCTTGTGGGGGTTTTGTGCCAGCATGGTTTTGTTCGCTAGTGTCAAGTCACGTACAGTAGGCTTTGTGGTTACATGGCACCCACACCATGGGGCAAAACGATGATGATGATGACGACGATGGTGGTGATGATGCGCTCTCTATGTATTCCCACACGGATGCAGGAAGAAGGAAAAATAGAATTTGGAAAATCAACCATCAACCACCAAGCATGGCACCCGGCTGCCTGCAGGTCGTGGACAACGATAGACACATACTTAACATAGCAGGAACTGTGTAGATAATACACATGTTCTAATGACTAACGAGCAACTAATCTCCTTCCCTGCGCGTTTCTACATCGAGTCAGCTGCAGCTAATGGCGGATCGGCGCTGGCGGTGCATGTCTTTGCGGCGACTGGCAGTGGAGACATGGGGGGGGGTTTACTTACAGTACAGAGAGAGGGTAAGGGTATACATCCCGGCACCTTGGCCAAGCAAAGAAAGAAGAAAAAAAAGCTAAGCTTGGGTCTGCTCGTGCTTCGAGATTTGTACGGTGCGGCATACTACTGTTGGTCGTGGAGGGCCCTTTGTTTCCGCTGCCAGCCATATGCCGCTTGTGCATGCTTCGGAGAATAAGGCCAAACCTAATTAACCCTCACCTGTCAAAAGCGCAGACGTCGTGCTCGACGTCCTTGTAGCCCTCTATCCGGCTCCTCCTGGCATCTCCTGGCGCTGCTGCTCCTGCTACCAAATCCAGACGTACTAGACGTACGGCCCGTTGCAGTTCTGCGTCCGCCATCGTAACGCCTTTAATCCACCCACACTCCCCGTCCCAGTGCCGACTTAGCTGATTCTTTTTTTTTATTAACACCCCGTCGTCCGCCCATTTTCCTAGCTGTTATCCTCCATCTGCGAACTGCTGCGTGCTTGCGCCAGCCGACCCTTTTTTATTCATCTCGTCTTTTTTTCCATTCACCTCTCACGCGACACCAACTCGGTGCGGCAGCGAGACCACCATCAACTTTTTGGAGTGTTTGTGTGCGTGAGTGCACGAGCGTCCCCGAGTTGCTTCTATCCGAATTACTGGAACACTTCGTCGTCAGTGCCATCTGCATTCGAAATTTCGTTCTATTCTTCTACAACCATTGGTTTCTTGTAAATCCTTTCCGTCATCTTCTGTTTTCCATCTTCGCCTTCTTAGCAGAGCCTTCTTCCCGCTTCTGTTGTTGAGATTAAATCGTTGGGTATTCGTCAAGGTGAGCCTCTTCCCTTGATCTCCATGCGTCATCATCCGCCGGCGCAAGACCTCCAACCCAAACACCTGGTCCAGCATGTGCTACGAACCGCTCCGACATCTTTGACCGCTCTTCTCCGGTCGATAAATTCCCAAACGGGATGTGGGCATGAATGGCAACTGCTGCTCCGGTAGCGAGGAGTAATAGCAGGAACAAGATTGGCTGACTCTTCAATCAGTCCAGCAGAGGCTGCACCTTCCCATTATCAAAATGGAGTACCTCACTTTGCAAGACCTTCCGCACCGTCACTTCTATGACAACCGGCGAATGGCATCTCCCGAAGCACATCATGGCAGTGCAAAACCGCTGCCTGCCATGTCAGTGGTAGGTGGATTCTCTAGTACTTGCTCTTTTACTTCCGCCGCTCTTTCCTAGAGCCCTCTCCCCCCCGCCCGCTCGCTCGACTGCCCAACTATTCTTTCTGCGGTTCTACCACCCTTCTCTCAACTTCATCTCTATCCTCTTCTTTCTCCATCCTTTTGCTTTTCCCAGTTTCCCACACCATGTCCTCACGCAGCATACCTTATCTACCTTCAGTTCCTGTGGAGCCCTCTCTTGAGGTCGCTCCCTCGAACCCAATGCTCTCGGTATTGTATTTTTGAATACAGCGTTTTGTTTCCTGATTTCTGTCTCAACCTCGAAATCGACTTCTCCTTGACAGCTGTGGCCATCTTTTTGATTCCAGCGTTAACCACTATCAATAGATGAGACATTCGCCTCCCTTCCAACCAGGCGAGCAGCGCACCTCCAACACACTGCCTTCTTTCTCCCAAGTAAGCTACCTTTCAAATCCTCATACATTAGCGTCTAACGCCTTCCAGCTCCTTCAGAACGTGCGTGAGCCTTCACCACCACGAACACCATCGCGAAGGAATGATTCTATGGAAAGCTCGCCCGTCTCGAGAACCCATTTTGAAGATGTCACATGGTCAGGTGAGGGTAAACGCCGGCGTACCGACACATTGGTAGGCGAGGTTCATCGCTCAACAAATGCACCAGAATACTCCAACACCAACTTCGACTCCCGTCGCACAAGCGTTATGGAGTCCATCAACGGCCCTGGCCAGCAGCAGCCCAACTATGCTCCAGGCGCTAGCCACCATCACCGCCCAAGTCTGCCATTCTCTCAACCTCCGCCCGCCGCCATGAGGGGCCACGTTCGTCACCACTCAACATCTGGTATTCACCAGACTGCCCAGTACCCTCATCACCAGCGTCCCTCAGTCACTGCCGCCGCCTCTTACCATCAACCCGTTCAACATCACGAGTATCCCAGCAACTACTATCCTGAGCCTCACAATGCATACAGGCCACAAGATCCCTACTATGGGCATCCCTACGCAAATGTTCCTCCTCCAGGTTATGACGGAGCTGTAGGCTACCACCATCAGCCTGCACAATACAGCTATACCTTCCAATCAGCCCTGAATGGCGATCAAACATCGTTTGGTGTTAACAGGAGGCGTCGCGGTAATCTCCCCAAGGAGGCCACCGCTATTCTGAAAGAGTGGTTCCACAAGCACAGTGATTCGCCATACCCCACCGAGGACGAGAAATTGGACCTGTGTAGGCAGACAGGCCTTACTCTGAATCAAGTAAGTCAAATGACCCCCTCGCCCCATTTCTGTTTATAGTTGTGTCATCGAGAGGTGTCAGCTGTCAGATCCCGCTGCCTGGTTTCCGCATTTCTTTGGTTCATCGAATGAGATTGTCTGACCAACGTCCTCAGGTTTCTAATTGGTTCATCAATGCTCGTCGACGTGCTCCTGGAAAGGAAGCCCAGCGTGCCGAAGCCCAACGTGTAGAGGCCCAGCGTGCTGAATCTTCGCAACTCAATGATTCATCGTAGATTTCGATGATGTTCAGTCGGGTCCTATCATTATTTTGCGTTTTCACCTCTACTGCTTTCAGCCCCTGTCGAACCCACGCGTCATCCATGAGCTGCTTCCACGACCTAGCGGAGAAGTACCTGTCTGTCAATGTCAGACTGACCGCTACCCCCGGAAAGCATCAGGTCCTCCAAAAGTCTCATCCAATCGGGTTTCACGTCACACTTTGTATCACCATGGAGCCCCCAGACTACGTCCTCTCATTAATACCCCACACGATAGCTGTTGCTACACCGCTCGCTTGTATTGTCTAGGTACGGCGATTTAGAAAGCGCGCTTTTACGATTTTCCTACCTTTTCGTTTTCACTGTCAGGCGTTCAAGAAGTCATACAGGGTATCCACCAAAATTCGGCTTTGTTTTGCTTTCCTTCTTTCACTTCTTTGTTAATGAGCTTTGGAAAAGTACATCTCACGCTCTCTTGGAAAGACAGCTGCATCTTCTCCTCCTCACAAGGAAGCCTTGGAGGAGGCGACACAGACAGATGTAAGGCTTTGGCGTGACCTTATCTTTTTTTTATATGTTATTTTCGGTCTTTTTCTTACATCTAACGAATGACTTGGTTTCGGATGGATATGGACGCAACTGGGAATACCCTTTTTTCTTGGACAAAAATGATCCGACAAAATGGAATGTTTTATTAATAGGGTGGTTGGTTTTTTTTTGGAAGTTTTGGATTCTTCAAACTTCGTGGTAGGGAGGCCAAAAGCCTTTGGGCTATTCATGTTTGTTTTTCTTTTACTTCTTGGTCAGTCAACTATGTCTCGGCACTTGTTTGGATATAGTATAATTAATCCCATCGCTTTTATTCTGGTCTGAACCTGTAACCTCTTTTCTCTCTATCTCTTTTCACTTTGCTTGGCTTGTTCAGTGCCCTTTTTTTGCGCTAACAAATTGCCCCTGCTACTAAAAACTTCGGCCTCCTTCCTTCCTTCCGCGTTTGCGGAGAGACGGTGCGCATTTCAACATCCGTTGACTGTCTCAGCTACCGGGCGCTCCCCCAGGCAAATCCCAACGAGAGAACATTGCCACCAGTAACAGTCAACTATGCATCCAATCCAGCCCAGTCCAGTCCAGCCCTTCCTCGTTCGCGCTCATCGTTTTCTCGTTACCGCCAATGTCCTGGTCTCAACCTTTTGTCTTCTTGTCGTCATAGAAGTGTCTCAGAGTCATCCATGGACGCAAAAGCAAGGACGCGCACGCACATCGAGGGTTCTTTTCTCGTATTTCATCTAGGACAGAACTTTATCGACGACGGGAAGGGACCGGAATTCTATGGTGGCTAGAATGCTTGCGAATGATGAGAGAGGATCATTCGATGTCTTGTTCTTAAAATAGAAACATGGATAGATGCGGATGGATAGTTGAAACAACTATTTGGAAGAATGGAAGGGGATCATCATCGGAAAATACCTAGTGCCCGATGCGAAACACACGTAGTTAAGCTTTTTTCCTTGTTCTATTTATTCCTTCGAAAGGTGAGAAAGGGTAGGGGAGGGTTTTGAAACACTAGTTGCCCTCTGTCTTCTTCTGCTTTTGGTTTTGCCTTTGGGGCATTTCCCCACCTTTTTCTTTGGCGAGGATGGTGAAACGTGTATGTAGGTGGGTGGCTATGTATGTACTGTATGTATGGAAGGAGGTTAGGCTGGACTGGACTGTGATTGTGTATGTGATGCTCGGGCGGGGTGTGTATGTACATACCTTCATAGGTTAAATATGTGTTTTTATGTAATGGGATAGCTAAAATGGGGAATTTTTTTTGTTGTTGTGTGGGGATTGGATAGTGTTGGTGATGATTCAAGGAATGGGAGGGCAGGGAATTTGGCGAGCGCTTGAGATGGATTATTTGGAAGAGAGGATGGGCTGGGGGTAGGAAGAAGGGAAAGCGAGGATGGAGCGTGCGGGGTTTAAATCATGCGAGGCAAGAACAAGAAGAAAGAAGACGAGGGAATGGGAAACGGATGAATCATGAATCATGGATGGTATGGGTTATGATCTGCAAACTCCCAAGTCCTATCCTCCCTTCTCCGATTCACAAATCTACGGCGTGTGTGACACTTGATAACGTCCCCCCCCCCCTCCGTGGTCCTCCCCGTCTTGTATTGACTCATGCCGCAAAGTCCTACGCAATAAACCTATCCAGATTTTCAGAGTATCTATCTCCTTCTACCTATTCCATTTCTCTTCTTTTCCCAAGTACATATACCCATCATGTACCACTTACCATCACATACGACCATAGGACCATGAAAACAGAGCTTCCCGTCCGCTCAGCTGTACTTAAGCATGGTACCGGCGGATTAGTAGTTAGGTGGGTGACCACTAGCGAATACCTGCTGTTGTATGTATGTTTTTTTTTGCTGTTCAAATTTCTTCTTCCCCTTAGTAAGTAATGTTGCGACGATGCCATTCTTTTTAATAGATGGGTAGATGATAACGGGGGCGTAGGTAGGTGTGGTGGTCAGACTCTACATAGGTACCGAGGCCACGCCCCACCCCGGCCTCCTATCTTTTTCTCTTACTTTATTTAGAAAAGATTGATGCGTGTATGCGTGAGTAGGTATTGGGGGTAAAACGAGCGAAATAGTAAAAGTGTGAGGTCTAAGAAGGAAGCTGGAGTACGGGTTGGTTTTGAAATTTTGAAATTTTGCTTATTAAAGTGAGTCGCAAAAGGTACCTCCCACCCATCGGGTATTTCCATTGGATCGGCGCGCCATAGATAAGTAGATAGATACATACATGGATATAAAACCGTAGGGAGGAAAAAAAAGAAAAAGCGGCGTTAACCAGCCAAAAGGTACCCGCACATTTCCATCGATCTCAAGGCGTGTATCGAGGCAGCGCAGTAACCTCATCTCCATCCACATCCTCCTCTTCACCGTCCCTGGCGCGGATCGCAAAGTCGGCCGTCCACCCCGTTCCGATGTCGTCGGTATGGTCGTTGGTGTCGGTGACGGTGTCGGTGGTGTCGGCGTCCTGCTGGACCTCGGGAGCGGACCAGGTGGGGACTTTGCTTAGCGAGGAGACGTCGAGGTTGCCTTTGCGACTGAGTTCTGCAGCAAGAACGGAAGACATAACACGTTAGTCTGCATCACCAAATGAAAGTTTTAAAAGGGGATAGGAAAAGAGAGACAACGTACTTCGACCCCCGACCAAAAGACACCTCGGGAACGCGCTGAGCGGGTACTCGTCGCCGCCCTCCAACCGCAGCACACCGTGCACCACGGCATCGACGTCCCACACGGGGAGCAGGATCTTGAGCGCGGGGAACCGCTCGTGGTGCACCATGGCGTCGATGGCCTGCGGCGAGATGGGGAAGTGCTGCGGCGCGTAGTCTTGCTCCCAGAAGACGAAGGACGAGTTGGGGAAGGGTCCTGTCGGATGTAGGAGCGTGCCGAGGGCGTGCATGGTGGGTGTGTGGGAGAGGATGCGCGTGTGGATGCGGACTGTGGGGTGTGTGTTAGTTTGGGGGGTTGTGAAGGGGATGGATGGGGAGGTTACTTGGGATTAGATATTCGCCTGCCGCTGTGTCTTGTATAGCGGTGTCGGACTCGGCGTAGAAGAGCGTTGCGAAGAGCTGGTTCACAATCTTCTTGATCACCATGGTATCTGTCGCGCTCCGGATCAGGCTCTGCAGTGACGCAATCGAAGACACGTTATCCAGCGAGGGTGGCGCGTCGAGGGCCGGGTTGAGGCTGATGAAATTGGGCCGCGGGTACAGCGCCGATACGTCGCCCGAGTACTCGGTGAAGACGGAACGCGTGTCGTCGGCTTCGGCGTGGGATTTTGGTTTCGACGAGGCTTTGGTTTGGGAAGTGTTGGTGCTGTTGATGGAGGGTGCGGACGGTCTTCGCGTGCGCCCGCAGCCGATGGACAGGAGGATGTCGGGGAAGTCCTTGGGGAGACCAGTGTAGATGGACTGGCATTCGTTTTGGGCTACTTCGATGAGGAAGCGTTCGGTCATATCTTTTTTGAAGAAGAGGTGGCCTAGGCGCGGATCGAGGAAGGGCTTGAAGAGTTCGGTGTGGGCCATGGATGCTCTTGCGCTGTGGTTTTTGTTAGCGAAATGATCGACTACTTAGAAAAGTGTTTGTGTAAACGCACATGTCTGAAACCTTTGGTTGGGATGAATAGTCGGTCACAGGGTATAACGTGTAAGACACTTTTTTTTATCAGCTGCATTGCACTCTCGTCCAGTGGAGCGCTGATGCTTACATGTAGGCGAAGCTTTGCGACGATAATTAGAAAACAAAATCTTTCTCCCCGTAGACGAAGAGGTGAGAACAGCGACTTTAGAAGATCGCTGCATCGGATCATCCGACGGGGGTAAATCCACGATCCGCTGTTCAGGAAAGATGGAAGCAAGGCAATCTTCCAACATCTTAGAACGGTACTTCGCCTGCGTGCCTCTGAGTTGAAGCGTGGGAAATCGGTGTATATTTGCGGACTGAAATGACTTGGCGAAGATTTCACGCAAATGTTGCTCGCAATCGTCCAAGTTCCAGCCTCGTGCGTTCAGGCCTAAAGCGAGGACACCACCAGTACTACTAATTGTTAGCTTTGAGAAGGCTTTGCATTGAGAATTGATGAATTACCCTTCTCCAATGATCATGTCGAAAAGGGATTGAATCGGAATTTTCCCCTGCAACTCCTTTTCGATCAATTTCAAGACTTCAATCTGGATAATGCTCCGCACACCTCCGCTGCGCAAATATTAGCTCAGTCATAACTCAACCCTATCAGGAGCTCATACTTGTGAAGTGCGAGAACACGCACACCAGCCGCTTCTGGTCTTGTGTAAACGATATGTGGTTGCGGTTCGGTTTTTTGATTGATTTCCAGCGGGCATTCGAGCACCTCCACCAGTGCATGAGCCTTGCGATGTCCATATGCTTCGACGCAGTCTCGGCACAGCATATGTCCGCAAGGAAGGAGGGCTTCAGGTAAACCGAACAGACAGCAAATGCAGAAAACGGTATGTTGTAGCCCGACAGTCTCATCGCTATCAGTTGCAGGGTAAAATGCAGAGAGCGCCTCGGTGCGGTGGAGGACCGCAGCTGCTTTGAGTTGGTCAACACCTTGGCGGGCCAACGCCGATAGCTTTTGCATAGACTGATGAAAAATTATATATATATGGTCTAATATCTGTTTGCGATGTTCCTCGAATTTGAACGACGACTCGTAGGCACCGCGGGCAAATACTCGGCCATCGCTTAGTTGGTGGCCCTTCGCGGCGTGTCCGCTTCGCACGTTGGCACAACGCATGATGACACCTACAGCGTGCACACTATGCTGGAAATGAAGGGCGTTGAGGTGCGTTTGGAGATGCGGAGGGACCGCTCCTCGAATATAGAACTCGCAAGGCCAGTGTCGGTCGCCGAATTCGCGGAGTGCGGCATCGATCTGCGGCACGTACTGCGCAAAGATACGTTCGGCGGTACCTGGACAGATCAGTCTGGATCTTTCGTAGGAGACTGTGCAGGAGCACCTTTGAGATTGCTGCGCATCACATCCAGCGTCATGCACGATGCGATCAGATGACCGAGCTTTTGGAAGATGCTCGATGCTTTGGGTCTTGGCTTCTTCATCGCCATGGAGCGGGCTAGGGCGAGAATACTTTCGCCGAATGTGGTGGAAAGGTGGCTCGTAAGATACGAGCACTGTACAAAGTCGAAAGGGGTATCAAGCGTGGAACAGAAATGATCAAAAGCGTGATGACTTGAGTAGTTTTAGTGGAGGCTTTACAGATGAATATGGGTTGGCGGGGCTGATCGTACAGGTATGCTTGCAGTTCGAATGCGTTAAGCAACATGCGCGTCTGCTTCTTGACATTCCTTGCGAGTCGGCAAGCGCGCTCAATCTCTGCGTAGAGACTCTGGGCTTGTTGTTCGACGAGTATCGGCCGACCATTGGTAGGAAGCCGTATCACCTGCGAACCGCATCAGTCGCTTGATTTCCCATTAATCAATTCGTAAAATATACCTTCACAGCACTGTAATAACACATCATCAAATCCTCAATATTATTGATGACTTTCCCACGCTTTCTCCACAGCTCCGCATACGTCGAGAAACTGGCGTTCTTATCCACGGTGTCCGCCAAAGAAGCCAAAAGCAGAGTCGTAGAAGTTTCCATATCCCACATGCTCGGATCTATATCAAGTTCTGTCGCATTGAGAGCCACAATGGCATAAGGCAGGATGGGCTGATTGTACGTCGTTTCTATAGCCACGGAGCCCCAATCAAGCAGTCTCTCCAGCACGCCCTCGATGGACCTGGGATTCCTGTGCACAAATACAACCACATCGGAGAAGGCAAACAGGATGCGCGGATAAAGCTGGCTCGCCGCAAACTGCCTCGTCTGCTTGACTTTACTATCCATCCACGTGACCTCTCGCTCGGTGAAGCTGCGGGGAGTCGCCGAGTACTCGGATTCGGAACTCACGGACTCCAATTCCTCTTTTTCTCTGGTTTTGCGCAGGTTGGCGGCGAGCGGTTCGCGCTCTCCTCCATCGATACCTTCCGAATCAGCAAAGAGAAGAGGGTGGTTGGACCCAGCCGTCAAAGGATCCGCATACAAATGCACATCTTCGGACGTGGGCAGATCGCGACCGGTGAGTCCTGGGACTGGTGAATGGAATTTTTCCGCCGCGCCGGTTCGCTGGTTGAGCTGGATGAGGAGTTTGATGAGGGTGCTTTTCCCGGCTCCGGTTTGGCCAACAAAGGATACCAGACTGGGGATTTTGTTGGTGACGGCCAGAGGAATACCCGGTGATGATGGAGGGGGTTGGTGGTTTAGAGATTGGTGGTAGTTGGCCAGGTCAGCGAATCGGCCGTGGTCGCGAAACATGAAGAGACCCTCATCTTTCAATTCGCGCTCGAGACCGAACCAAGCCGTCACTTCATCCTCCTTGTGAAGGCGCTTCAACGTGCGCTCATCGCCCGCGCAGGCAAAAACCGTCTGAACGCGGTTCGCGACGGTCAGGTTTGTCTTTTCGTGGGGAATCTGGCCGGGGGCTAGGCGTTTGCGGCGATGAGCGGGCTGGGTATCCCAGCACGAAGAACACAGGTTGACGGCACAAGCATTGCAGTAGTAATCGGACAAGACTTCTTCGCAATCTTCGCAGTAATCGGTGTCTGTGAGGTCATCCAGGGCGGCTGTACTGTGACTTTGTGGCGGCGGGCGGTGGTGGTCAACGGTGGTCGGAGGCATTCTTGGGGGGGGTACCCCACTTTCGCTCTCGCAGCGGGGTGGGGGCCAAGGGTTGGTTCAATTGAATGGGGATGAATGGATGATAGACTACATGCTAGTTATCTCATGTCATGTCAGGTGGATGTTTTGCTCGAGACGAAGAAACGGCGGTTGAAACGAAGGTATAGACCAAGAACCAACGAGGCTATAAAACCATAATCGGTCTCTGATTTTCTGCTCAGCGTGTCTGTTGCACGGGCAAACAGAAATAGGGATAGGTAGGAGGGGAGGAAAAAACCAGGCAAGGTCAGATTTTAGCTGATTCGAGCACAGTCTATGTTCTCTTATCGCGAGCAGGGGAGGGCTGTTGTGGTTGGATCATACAAGGCAATCAACTCCAGTAGCACATGTACCTGCACCCTTTGGGAAATATGCCCTCGAACCGTTTCATATGCTTGCTTTTTCTCTTTCTTTTGCATTTTCTTGTTCCCAAAGGAACAGGAAGGTTTGTTGTGGCAAATGTTCCGAATCATCCCTTGTGTACCTAATCAATAGCCGTTGGCGAGTGGGATTGATGATAATTGATGTTTCTGAACTTGTACGGGACAAGATAAACCGATGTACACCCCCACACTAGGTATCTTCGCACACAACCACGCCCGGCCCTTGCCCATCACTTCACTCTTCACACCACTTCATCCCATCATGAGGCAACATCTCCGCCGATCCCGCACCATCTATTTCCCTCATCATGGTTTCGGTCCTGATACCCCAGCACCACTCAACCTTCTCCCCATCCATTGATCTCTTCGTGCTCGCTATCTACCTAGATCCATCCTCCGATAACAGATCAATCATACGATTACTTAAATCCCTGTCGTCTAGTTCACTGCTATACCCAACGCCCCATGTAATTCCGCATTAAACGGCGTATTGAAGCACTGGAAATGCGTAATGTTATTGTCTAAACCGGGATACAGTGTAGGCCAGTCCGCGGAAATGATGTTGTGTGCGTGGACGTCGATGTTGCAGTCGGGCACGTCCGTTCTGAAGACCGCGCACCAATACGCACATTTCCCCTTCTTGATCGACGAGATGGATGCGTCTGCCGGTAGATAGGCGCAGTATCCGTTGGTCTGGTTCATCTCGTCCTCGTTTGTATACCAGTACCGTTTGCCGCGGAAGTTGGGTTCCGGGTATAGTCTGATCTGTTGTGTTGTTTCAGCGTCTTCGTCTTTTCAGGCCAAAACGGCGCCTTACACATTCTTCGCTGCCTTGCTGATCACGGCCAGTCCCGTCGTCGCCTACTTTGGCGGGTCCCGCCGATGGAACGGCGTCCTTTGTGGGTTCATCCACCCGAGTTCGCGTGTTCCATGTGCGCACCGTATTCGAACCCTGCATTCTGTCAAGCCTGCAGCACTCAGTAGCTAAGACTATTTTTGAAAGCTTACCGCCCCCACCTTACCCACGGCCGCGATCTCAGCAGAGAGCCTCACGATTCCCGTTGCCGAAGAAGCCAAGGCTTCCGGGGCAGGGCTTCGGAAACACTGGACACTCTGGATCTGATCTTCCCATTCCTCGTCGACTTCCTCCTGCGAGCTGTGCAGGCCATAGGAGGCTTCCCTGAGGGCGGAATTACACGTAGGTGATCTGATAAACTCTGTCAGCAATTACCGTCTGAAGCAACGGACAAGATGAAAGTACGCACGAATATAAAGCACACCACGTCTGACCGATATCGTGGTATGCTATCGAAGAAACTTCAATGCTAGCAAAAATCAGCAAGCTTCCCAAGTCGGCCCCGGATAACATACGGAATATTTCCCATGCACTGCTCCTTATCCAACATTGCCCGGGTATAGAACATGTACCAACCGTCAAAGTGCGCGTTTTGGAATAATTCCATCTACGCGACATCAGTAATCCAACTCAACTGCCAAATCTTTGCGCTCACAGCTTGATCGTACGGTTCTCGCGTAGCAAGCGCATCATCGCGTTTCCAATTCTCGCCGTCAGTGTTCCAATAACACGCCACCATGGACGCGAAGGCTGTGGACCAGGATAGAAAGGTGGTGAGGTGGTGTGGCATGGTGTGTACCCGCTGACGTTCAAGGGGAAAATTCAGGATGGACTCAGTCCTCCGTTTTCAATATGAAGAAAGAAATCGAGACAAACGCTCTCTTCACACACCCAAAGCGCGGGAACCCTCTTTTTAACACCCATTGCGCGTCGTCGCACATCAATCCTAACACCAGTACAGTACTACTCAAGCTAGTGATACAACAACAGTCAAAAGGTCGGACAAGTGTCTCCAACCCACCCCTCCCTATCTCAGTGCGCCTCAACCACGCAGTTTGCATCTCCTCACGCCATTACATGTCGGAACCAGTCACCTTTTTTTTCTATGAATATACGACGCAGGATTTTACAAATGATATAAGGGGATTTAAATATTCTAGAAACCCGTTACATCTCATTCATACATCCTGGGACTGGGAGATTGAAAAAAAAACGAAATTTATATGTACTTCTCAAGCGTTTCAGAGACAAAAGGATCTACCGAAAAAAAGGTCGACGTCGCGACGACGACTTACTCTCTTCCGTTTGAACCATCGACACACACACACACATGAGCACAACCCAAGGAGCACAAACCACGCACAAAAACATATAATGGGGGAGATACAAGTATCATGACTACCTTCAGCTACTTCATCCATACCCACCACCCTCCCTCTCTCCACGCGCTCCACCCCACACAGACTCAAATCCCGCTCAAAACCAACGCCTCCTCGCCCCGTCTCGCCCTCCACACATTCGTCGCCTCAATCATATCCTCACACCCTTCCAACAACCACCCCCACTTCCTCGCGAACCCCTCGCTGACCTCCCAGCTCTCGACGCGCCAGGGCTCGCCCCAGACGATGAGCCCCCGGGTCTCGCAGTGGTCGAAGCCGTCGTAGAGGCCGCCGCACGTGTCGCCGCAGAGATCGTCTTCGTCGAATTTGCGGGGGTTGGGTGTCGTGTGGAAAGGAGGCGTGTCATTACCGCCTACTATTGACGAGGAGGTGGTGGTAGAAGAAGGCGGAAACTTCGACGCCGGACTCGCGCGAATCAAATTATCCCTCATCCTCGCATTCGGAAAACTATCAATCCACTCGCTATGCTCGACCTCCATCTGCAGGCGCGTCCGCGCGAACGTCGGCGGCCGCGTCGACGGCGGGTGGTGCGCGAGGGGGAGGTTGAGCGCGTTGCGGCATTCGAGCGGCATGGCGGCCATGATGTTGCAGAGGATCATGTTTTCGAGGATCGCGCGCATCACGTTGTACTGGATGAGCGTGAGGAGGTGGTGGTCGGCGGAGAGCGGGAAGGACGAGGGGATGGTGAGGAAGGTTGAGGGGCGGATTTGGGGGCGGGTGGTGGTGGTGAGGTGGAGGTACGGGATTAAGGGGGGGAAGGGTTTTGTGGAGGGGATGATGGATGCTGTGGCTGCTGCGAAGGCGGAGTGAAGGGGGTCGTCGTTGGGTGATGGGGAAGGGTGGGTTGTTTGGATGGTGTTGTTGCGTTTTGCCTCGAGTTTCTTGCGGCCTTAAAAACTGTTAGAATATAGGTGTAGGTAGTTACGAATAGATGTTGGACTGGGGTTAACATACGCCACGCGCGTTGATGCAATCGGTTCTGCGCTCTTCTTCTCTCCTTCGCATCGGTTGTGCCGGTCCAATCGTCCTTGGGATCACGAGCCTGGTTGCATCGACGCCTCCATTAGTATCATTCTTCACATATGCAAGATTCGGGGGAGACTCAAGCATCAATCAATACTCACATCATTCAACTGCCGTTTCTCCGCAATCCCAATCCGCGCAACGTTCAAACCCTCATGGGTATTCCGTCGATAAAGAAGCATTGCCTTCACGCAAGACGCGTATACACTACTACCCTATCAGCCTCTCCCCTTCCCACTACCAACCATCAACACTCGAAGACAATCTTCCTCACCATCCGCCATCCACAAATCATCCTCAGCGTAACAGAAGTCAAAAAGGAGACGAACCTGTTTCCAAATCCTTAACTCCTCCGGACGAATTCCCTCGGAACGAGAACGAACGCCAAGTCCCCTTTCAAAAAGCCCGCACGCACGACACCAACACTTCGAGAGATTGATTTGAGTTAAGGATAGAAAAGAGAGGGCGAGTGGGCGCGCGTCCGTTCAAATACATATGCAGCCTGCTTATTCGCGCTAAACTCGTCGTGGATGTCTCGCATGTTCGGATGCAAATGGCACGGTGAAAGGAATTGGGGCCGGGGTTTGGATGTAAGACTACTAGGTAGGTAGGTAGGTATTGTACCATGTAGGTAGCTACGCTAACTAACTTACGGGATTGGTTGTGGACCCTTAAAGATAGATCTTATTAACTTGACATTAATGGGGAGTTGCGAATTGTACTGTGTAATTGTAGGGAGTACAACGTCGTGATTCGCAGTCCTTTCCATCCACAAGCAAAGAATCAGGACGTGAGTACCTGTTCATCCAAACTTTGCACGCCATACCTTCCCACCCCATCCCAATCCACCCAGAAACTTTCTCTCTCTCTCGAGAGAGAGCACGCATTGATCATCTTTCCATTAAGCAACTAAGCGAATATGCAACCTGCTTATCCCGCTAGACTCAAGAACGGTTTAGCTCAACCCTATCGGACATAATGAGTGTGCAAAAAAAGGGTAACTTCCTACCCACATACACCTTTGCTGGGGAAGAACGGGGTTTGGAATGATGTGCATGGTTCGATGGTTTAAGCTTGTGATTATGTGCAAGGCATTTTTCGCCCGAACAAGGTGCTCGTAATGGCCGGGGTTAGGATATGGATGGATGGAGGGATATGGATACGTGCATGATGCGTGGGTGGCTTGTGCATTTTTGGGAGGAGAGAGGGAGGGGAGATGGGGGTATAAAGAGGGAGGGAGAGGGAGTGGAATGGTAGATAGTTTGTTTTTTTGATATATTGGAATACCTTTGACGACTTTGAATCACTTGCACTTGAACCCATCTCGAAACTTTCTAAGCTACTTTTACATTTTGTTCTTGAACATCAGGTGTACCGATTCGACACAATGGCTCCCGCGATCCAAGGAAAGGTCGATTTCAATCCCGACAAAGACATACCGTCGCTCGAGGGCAAGGTCATCTTCATCACAGGTGGTGAGTCTCACTCGACCTACGTTTTACAATACCCTACTGATCTTCGTAACACACAGGTTCGGCGGGGATAGGAAGTGCCACAGCCAAAACCCTCGCGGCCCACAACCCGCTGCATATCTACATCTCGGGACGTAACGCCAAAGCCGCAACCGGCGTCATTGATGAGATCAGATCCGCATACCCGTCCACCTCGATGTCGTTCGTCCCAATCGACATGCTCTCACTCGCGTCCGTGAAAGCGGGTGTGAACGAGCACTTCAAGCACGACCGCTTGGATATACTCATCAATTGTGCGGGGATCATGGCAACGGCACCCGGCCTCAGCAAAGACGGCTACGAGAACCAATTCGCAGTCAACCACCTGGCACACGCGCAGTTGACCTCGCTGCTCCTGCCGACGCTGCTCCGCACCGCCGCACTGCCTGGCTCCGACGTCCGCGTCATCAGCGTTACGTCCCTGGGATACGGTTTCCACCCGCTGAATGGCATCTCGTTCCAGGAGCTCGATTCTCGTGGCTTGATGAAGCGGTGGGTCCTGGGCGGCTGGGTGCGTTACGGCCACAGCAAGCTGGCCAATATTCTGTTCGCTTCCGAGCTCGCGCGTCGCCATCCAGAAATCACCGCCGTCAGTGTGCATCCAGGCCTCGTACAAACCGGTCTCGTCGACAACCAGCCGTGGCAGACTTATTGGTTCATCAAAATCACGTCGTGGCTCACCGGGGTTAAGTCTTTGCAACCCGACCAAGGATGTTGGAGCGGAGTTTGGTGTGCGGCAGCAGCCACCAAGGAGGAATTGAGGAATGGAGGGTTCTACACGCCCGTCGGTGTCGATACCTGGAACAAGCTGGATAAGACGGGTAAGAACCCTGAGTTGGCAGCGAAATTGTGGGATTGGACTGAAGCGGTTTTACGGAAGCACGAATAGATGCCGGGAGATATTGCTGGAGATTTCACCTTCCTTTGATGCTGATCTTTTCTGGTCTCGTCCTATATTGTTTCGTTTCGTACACACTTCCTCTCTTCCACTCTCCTTTGTCTGCTTTTTTTTGTATGGTAATTAGTTGCAAATATATGTACAGGAATTTGTCGAAACGCGTAACGGATTAAAGTTGTCGTCGATTAAATGCCCAATAAGCTTTCCAGGGCAACTTCCAATCCACCTTCCGTAATCTTTGGTCAAAGAGGTCGAAATCAACAGCTTGTAGACGGTCCAGCCAAGATTGGGTCGCAATGCTCGGCATGAAGACACCAAATGCCCTCTCCACTTCCGCAATCTTGCTCTCTTTGCCGGTCGCGCTATCCTCGGGAAGATACCGATGCTCAGCATCACCCACATGCTCAAATTCGTGACCCACATCGCCGTCAGACCGAAGCTTGGCCAACATCTCGCGCGCAGTAATCAGGTGGTCGTTTGCGCGCGTGGCGACCGTGAAAACGGCGTCGCGCAGACCTGGCGCTTCAGCACCCAGACGGAACACTTCCTCCTCTTTCACCCCGGAAGAAGCCATTACATCTAACGGAAGGAGCACCGCGCCTTGTGTTTGCCCTGAGCCACCTCCAATACTGCCACTCTGCGGGGGGAATGCGATGAATGGAAGGCCGCGCAGGACGGCGGCAATGCCCATGGCTTTCCCGATATGCGAAGCGATATGGTCGGTGGTTACGGAGGTTTGTGGAAGCGCGGAGAGGGTGAGATAGAGCGACGTGGAGTATGTGTTTTCGGCGTAGGTTTCTAGAGCGGCAAGGTCGGGGTATGGGGGGTTCCCCAAAGTTTGCTCGCGAGTATTGATGATGCGGTGGAACCAGACTTTGCTGAATTTTGACCTACCTTCCGTGCGGCGTTGTAGGTCTTCGGCGGCTTTGGCCAGGAGAATGGCTACAGGTTCTTTGGGAGGCGTCCCTGCTAGAGACTTGGTGACGGTATCGCGCCAGAATTGCATGCGCATCATGCCTATAGTGGGGGTGCTCGTTGTATCGGCTACTCGGGCTACATCGACGTTGAAGGCTCGAATTGCGAGGTAGGCATCGCGCGAGGAGGACGGAATGAAGGTTTGAAGGACGTGGGAGGGGGTGTCGTAGGTTTTGAGGAGGTTGGCGCAGTATGCGCGAGCTCGGGCGACTTCATCGTGAGAAGGACTCGCTGGGTTATTGCGACTTGAGGAGGCATGGAATTGTTGTCGGTACGAGGGGACTTTGAGGAGCCTGTTGTACATGTGCCCCCGAGCTGGGACTGTGGTTACTGAGAGGCGGGTTGATTGCATTGTAGATGGAGCGAATTCGATGCGACTTTTACGGGGTTCTTCTAGAAGCCATTGACCGGGTTATTTGAACAAAGGAATTATTTCGAAAGTAAAAAGATCCGAAGCCAATGAAATATAGTACAAATACAATGTAATGGGGGGTATGGTGGATGATGGAAGCTAGATGTCACGGAAAGAAGGCAGAGAAAAGTGGACGTTATCGATAAGAGACGCGACCGTGAAAGCGCGTTTCCGCCACTAGACGCGCTCTCTCTGTACTGCGAGAACAATTACACAGCACTCACCTATCGTCCACCACAATTCCATGCCGATATGGAGTCACCACACCCCGAGGAACGCCCGTTAAAGAAACGCAGGTTCTTCACAGATAATCCGTCTCCCGTCCAGAAACCGCCCGCTCGCCCCGTATCGCCGCAGAGTATCGTCCCACCAACGACCGAGTTGTCGCCAGTAGATGACGATGCAGGGAAGGATTTGCCTCAAGATCTAGATGGATTTGACGTGGATATGTTGCAGGCGGTGGTTGGAGATTTGCCATTGGATGCTTTGCGCAAATTGAAAGACGTGAGTGGATGTGACGTACAAAAAGCAATCAATCTGTACTTGGACGGATCATGGGCCACAGCACCTCTCGCGGCTTCAGCATCCTCTGGACAGTCGCGTAAATTACCATTTCAAACGACTCTCCGAAAATCGATCAAGCGGAACGAATCCGAGCAGTCCACCACGTCCTCCCTCGATTCCGGCTCGTCCACACCCATGGCGCCGGTAGTCAAGGCCATGCCTCACGATCGCTACGTCGGCTCCTTCGGAGCTGTTGGATGGGCAACAAAGAGTGGCACGGGCTTGCTGAAGCATGATGAGAAGGTCGGCATTTCGCGCCAAAAGTCGCAACCAAAGACTGGCAAGACTCCTAAACGTGTGGTTCAAGTCAAAAAACCAGATGTTATGGTGCGCTTCACAAATCACAAGGGGGAAGAGGTCGGCCGCCTCGAAAATGAATCGGCGAACTGGATCTCCATTCTGATCGACCAGAAAATATGTGCGTTCGAAGGGAAGGTTGTTTATGCCCCGGACAAAATCAGAACGGGGGAAACCGTATATCTCCAGCTACAGGCCAGACTACTCCGTAGCGCATTTGACACGAGAAAATTCGTTAAGCCGGATGCTAATCGTCAGACCAGCATTTTTGAACAACAGGAAAGTTCGGATGAGCAGGCGCTGCGGTTACGGCAAGTTGGTTTGGTGAAGCTGTTTGAGGCTATCAACCTGCATCCAACTAGGGAGAATGCGAACACCGAGAAGCATAAAAGACAGGGTCTGTTACAGGCCACTCAGAAAGAGGAACCAGACAAGCTCAAACGAAAGAACAACCCAACTGCTGACCCGAGCTCTTCGCCTCCTTCAGACGAAGGGGAAGACGGCAAAGAGCTCGAACAGGACCAGCTCGATTCGTTATACAGGAAGGCTCAGTCGTTCGACTTCAATACCCCAGAGATGACCCCAGCTGACACGTTTCGTCTTGACCTTCGCAAATACCAGCGGCAAGCTTTGCATTGGATGATTGGAAAAGAGAAAGCGGAGTCCCCAAATCATAAAGAAGAGTCCATGCATCCACTGTGGGAGGAGTACGAATGGCCCACTCAGGATGCAGACAGCATGCCTGTTCCAGTCATCGAAGACCAATCCATGTTCTATGTGAACCCGTACTCAGGAGAACTCTCACTGGAGTTCCCGAAACAGGAGCAGAATTGTTTGGGTGGGATTTTGGCCGACGAGATGGGTCTGGGCAAAACTATAGAGATGATGAGCTTGATTCACACGCACCGACTAGAACCTCCGACAGACCAGTTGCCAGGCACGGTTGATCAGCTTCCGCGACTTTCCAAGAGCAGCGCCGAGGTTGAATCAGCTCCATATACCACACTGGTAATTGCACCCATGTCGTTGCTCGCGCAGTGGGAAAGCGAAGCAGAAAAGGCTTCCGAAGAGGGAACCTTGAAGACCCTTGTCTACTATGGTTCAGAAAAGGCCGTGAACTTACAGAAACTCTGCAGCGCGTCCAACGGCGCGAACGCCCCGAATGTCGTCATCACCAGCTACGGAACAGTACTTTCTGAATACGGCCAAGTCGTAAAAGAGGACGGTAATCGTGGTTCCCATGGAGGGATTTTCTCGCTCGATTATTTCCGCATCATCCTCGACGAGGCGCATTTTATCAAAAACCGGCAATCCAAAACTGCAAAGGCGTGCTACGAGCTGAGTGCACGTCACAGGTGGGTTCTTACGGGTACGCCCATCGTCAATCGCCTGGAGGATCTTTTCAGCTTGGTTCGCTTTTTGAAGGTGGAACCCTGGAGCAATTTCTCATTCTGGAAGACATTCATTACCGTTCCGTTCGAGGCAGGAGAATTCATAAGAGCGCTCGACGTCGTGCAGACAGTGCTCGAACCACTCGTCATCCGTCGGACCAAAGATATGAAGACTCCTGATGGCAAAGCACTCGTTCCGCTCCCGCCCCGAACAATCAATGTGGAGAAGATTGAGCTTTCAAAGGACGAGCGCGATGTGTACGACCACATCTACCTCCGTGCAAAGATGGTGTTCGATACCCAAGCGGAGAAAGGCAATCTGCTAAAGTCCTACACTACCATCTTCGCTCAGATCTTACGTCTCCGCCAATCGTGCTGCCATCCAATACTGACTCGCAAAGCCGAAATCGTCGCCGACGAAGCGGATGCTGCGCTCGCATCTGACCTGGCAAATGGACTGGCCGATGACATGGACCTGGAAAGTCTCATCCAGCGCTTCACAACCGACGGCGACCAAGACGTCAATCAGTTCGGCGCTAACGTGCTGAAGGAGATCCAATCCGAGTCTGACGCTGAATGTCCCATCTGTTCCGAGGAACCCATGATTGACCAGACCGTGACGGGATGCTGGCACTCAGCCTGTAAAGACTGTTTGCTCAACTACATCGAACACCAACGTGAGAAGGGCGAAGTCCCACGCTGTTTCAACTGCCGCTCTCCAATCAACGCCCGCGACGTCTTCGAAGTCGTCCGCCACGAGCGTCAACCCCTAACCGAAGATTCAAAAGACAGTCCTTTCCACAGCACCGCCCCATCCTCCACCCAGAATTCCCGCATCTCGCTCCGCCGCATCGGCCTCAGCGGCTCCGCAAAAACCGAAGCCCTCCTTACCCACCTCAAAACCCTCCACCGTGCCAACCCGCTCGCCAAATCCGTCGTCTTCTCTCAATTTACCTCCTTCCTCGACCTCATCCAGCCCGCCCTCGACCGCGACCACATCCCCTACCTCCGCTTTGACGGCTCCATGTCGCAGAAGCTCCGTGCCACCACACTCGCCGAATTTGCCGCTTCCACGACACCGTACGTTCTCTTGCTCAGTCTGCGAGCCGGCGGCGTCGGGCTCAACCTCACGTGCGCCAGCCACGTCTTCGTCATGGACCCGTGGTGGAGTTTTGCCGTCGAGGCGCAGGCTATTGATCGCGTGCATCGCATGGGGCAGACGGATGAGGTTAAGGTTGTGAGGTTCATCGTGCAGGACAGTATTGAGGAGAAGATGTTGAGGATTCAGGAGAGGAAGAAGTTCATGTGAGTTACCCCCCGGCTCCACTTCCTTTCAAGTTTTTGCTTCAAAGGACTCTTTTGCGGAAGTGTACGTGAGAAGATTACTAACGTCGGAATCGGAACAGTGCATCGTCCCTAGGTATGATGTCGGACGAAGAGAAACGTATCCAGCGCATCGAGGATATCAAGGAGTTGCTTAGTTAATTCAGACCTACTGCCCCCTCTCCCTTCCCCGGCCCAAGAAACACCCTTTTGCGTATCATGGTATGGCGAGAGTGGTGCGGGGGTATACATCGGGATTATTTTCTTCTTCCTCTTTCCCTTCAAAACAGTACGCTGCGCCATTCCCATCTTTTGCATCGCATAGCATCGCGTCGCATAGCGTGCGGAGTTGGTATGTAAATTTTGTTTTCCTTCATGTTTTATACACCCTGGATAGAGGGAAGGAAAGGTATCGTTTGGGATTGGAAGACAAGCTTAGGAACACAACGGTATCATGCTGGATGGATGGATGGAAAGATAGCGGGCGTGCATGGGGTAGGTAGAGAGGTGGATATGGTTGTGTACGAGTAGAATTAGTTGAAATGGAAAGCTCTGAAAAACATTCGAAAGACGAAATCAATTACACAAGGGAGCATCTCGGACTAGCTTATCCTTCTCTAACTGGCTCTTGTTGGCGTTTGTTTATGACCTCAATGTCTTACTAAACACCCACAAAACAGCAAGCCGCCCACCTCTCCCTAACTTATCTCCTGCCTCATTTTTCTCTTTCGTAGTAGCTGGTTCTTGCAATCCCCACTCTTGACTGCAAGGCTGAGCGAATTTTTTCATATTTATGTGCCGTAAAGGTGGTCATCAATTACTGTTGAGTGCTACCGGTAAGCACATTGATGTTTAGGCAGCTTACCCTATCCAGCATGTGCCTTGGTCTTTACCTTGCTAAATGAAAGAAGTATTGTATTTTTGTTTGGGATAGGTTGATAGTAAAACTTTTAAGCAGGAATAGAGCGTTGTCGATTTTGATCTTTAATTATATCATGGGGTGGTTCTTCGGGGCCTTTGTGAGCTACCATGAGAACTATTCACTACTGTAACATCATGCAGAGATCGTTACCAGTGTGCGTTGAATAGCCACGACTGAAGTACTAAGCAATAGCTTGAGGGTAAACTTCATCCTCAGCAGGAAGGCTTTGTGTGTGTGCCCAAGCCCGTGTCACAGGTAATCGCACACCTGATATACTGTGCGCCGTTTGCATGTTGCATACCATCTATAGACTCACACATCTTCGGCATCTTTCCTCCACTATTCTCTTTTATAATTCTGCCGTGTAACAACTGCGGCCATATCAAGTGAGTACTCATCTTTTTGAAACTGCGGTCGAGGTGACTTGAAGCTTTTCTCCCTTCTCTCTCCTTTAATCTGCCACTCATATCGGCTGGCATTAATCCTGCTTATGCTGTTCGAGCGCTTTCAGATCCGTGAATATACTACAGTTTTAATTGTACCGGCCAGGGCTTCGTGCAATTTGACATTTTGGTTTATTAGATGTAAGAAGATTTTTTTGTGCCCAATTTGGAGGGGTTCTACCGCCACAAAAACAAGATCTAAAACTAAGAACCAAAAAAGGCGGACAGCCTTTTAATACTAGAACGACCCAAGAAAAGAATATTAATGGCGTCATATAAGACTGATGGTCGTGATCCTAGGTGACTCGACTGGCCCGTCCCTGTAAGAAGAATACATAGGTAAGATGAAGGCTGCCTGTCGGCTAGGGTATCAAAAAAAGTGTTTTCTTCTTCGCAATTGATTGGTGTAATCAGTCACAGTCGGCTAGGTTAGGTCATTACTAAGCTCTTGCCAGGCAACAGTGTATCAATTGATCGTCTGTGGCCGAGCATTTCACTTCCATCGCACCTTGAACTATTCCAAGGTGATCCAAAAATGGCTCAAAATCTGTATTGCGAACCTTGTGGCCAGTTCTTGCTTGGTAACATTTCCGTTTTGCCCGAACGCCATCATGCTGTGCACTTCATGCACCATTCCACATTCGAGTCTTTTGAAAGGGCAATAAAGTTACCATGCGCAATCTGCTCTTTGGCGTGGTCTTATACAGATGCAGAGCTTTCCCCATCTGCAGTCAAATGGAGAGGCATTATAGGAATGTATGGCCTCGGCGTCAACGACACCTTTCCAACCTTATACTTTTATGGGCCAGAGCCAGATATTTATCGAAGCACTACTTTGTTCTTTGAACCTTGGCCAAGTAAGCCTTTCGAATATTGTACCAAACATGAGTTTAAACGAGAAACAGGTACGAGTAACACTTCTATGCGACTTGATCTACCGTCTAGTACTCGATCAGATGCGGCCATAGATTTTCTTGTCCAAAGTTATCGTGCATGCTGTGCCAATCATGGAGAATGCGGCGCTCAAAGTTCATTACGATCACCTGGGTATCCTTCAAGACTTCTCGATGTAGGAAGAGAACATGACGACGCGATTACACTTTGCTGTACTGACGAGTTCAACAATGAAGAATATGTCTGCCTCTCGCATTGCTGGGGAGGGATAACACCAATCTCGTTAAATTCAGAGACGCAATACCTATTAAGTGGTGGTATTCAGCCAACAGTGCTGCCCAAGACGTTTCAAGATGCCGCTTTTGTCACTCGACGTCTTGGTATCCAGTACCTCTGGATTGACTCACTGTATGTGCTCCCGGAGTTTCTCTTCCGCCCTTAGCTGAACATTGTAGTTGTATCCTTCAGGATAATGATGATGAATGGGCAGCCGAGGCTGGCCGCATGGACCACATATATGCAGGAGCAGCATGCACGCTGGCAGCGACTTCGGCGGAGAACGGCCATGGAGGCTTATTCTGTAACAGAGACCCCAAGGTGATAGTCCCTCAACGCGTAGAAGCAAATTTCGATCCGAATGCGACCTGGCTAGATGGGAGGCGTACTGGATTCCGTTTGGAGGGCTCGTACTTATGTGATGTGAAAAATTTGACGAGTCAATGCATAGAAAAAGCAGTGCTTAATTCAAGAGCTTGGGTCAGTCAAGAAAGGCAGCTCTCTCGTCGTATTATGCATTTTACACACATACAGCTTTTCTGGGAGTGCTACGAGTGTACAGCATCTGAAACATACCCGACGGGTCTTCTGCAGAGGTCATTGTCGTTCGATCTTTATGATCCTACTGTATTGAAGAGAAGACTACGCACCTTGACGCCAACACAAAAAAACGACCCAGATGCGAGCTCAACCCTACTCCATCAGTCACCCGGGTTGACCAACGATCTGTATGTGGCGTGGTGTACATTTCGTACCGCTTATTCTCGCTGCAAGCTCAGTCCGGATTCGGACAAATTAGTGGCACTGCGCGGCATAACGCAACAAATCAGCCGTTGGAACGGTGACGAATTAGTTGCAGGCTTATGGAAGAGTCGAATACTGCAAGAACTATGTTGGTACAAAGAGTATCTCTTTCCTGAGAACCTTATCTGGAAGACTGTAACGGAATGGAGAGCACCTACATGGAGTTGGGCATCTAGCAACGCTACTATTCTTGTCAGTGTTCTGACTATATGGCATGGCGATCATTCAGGTCGATTATTCGGGACTGAGCTCGTTGGGATCGCTTGGAGTGGCAAGCTCTCTGGTGAGGTTGAGCACGCTTCTATCGATATCAAGTGCAAACCGTTGCCTGCTACTTTCAAACCGGCTCATGTGTCAAACGCGTCAA
Organism: Periconia sp. R9002; assembly: GCA_023627715.1. Classification (NCBI taxonomy): domain Eukaryota; kingdom Fungi; phylum Ascomycota; class Dothideomycetes; order Pleosporales; family Periconiaceae; genus Periconia; species Periconia sp. R9002. The sequence goes on along the minus strand of JAMAHW010000052.1, from coordinate 141,299 downwards.
ACACCTGTTTCCACTCCTCTGGATTCCTCGAGTTTCCTAAACATGGCATACGTGAAATAAATCCAGGAAGAAATGATGCCAGGACTTATATGGATGAGCAAGGCATTTGTGAGCCACACTCTGTTTGCATTATCGTGGTCCAATATTGTCTACACGAAGACGAGCCTGCAAGCGACGAAGGCACCCACGAAGACAGCGATGGATACAATCCTCGTAATGAAAGCGCTCTCGACGCTCTTATCCTACGGTTACATGACAGGGAAACAAAGCAATACACAAGAATAGGACTCCTCGAGCTCCGCAACGGCGAGTATGGTTCCACGGCAATCAGAGAGTTGTTTGAGGCGCATCGCACGGCAGAAGAGGAGATTATTACTCTCATCTGACCCAAACCACAACAGATCGAAGCACTCTAATGCCCACCATCTATCTAAATCGTACATGGATGGTACGTAGAGGGAAACTAGCTCGAAACTGATGTGTAAGTATGCTGCACAGGCAGTGGTGTGCCACCACCTAATGCAGGGGATGGCCGACCCGCATCAGCCACGGCCTTGCGTCGGAGGCGATTGTTTGTAAATCTGGCTGAAGAGCAAGAGTGCTGCATGCAACAGTAGGTATTATAGCGTGTTGCCAAGCAGAGGCACCATCACAGCTCCGCTAGTACTCGTCCCTTATAAATATGAACAGAATCAAATTTCCTAGTGAACTTGAGAGCATGAGAACGGATCAGTCGCCCTCCTGCTAGAGGTGGAAAAATATAGAGGTTTCGCGCTACTTTGCCTGGGTTGAGTTCTTAAGTCGCCCACTCGTCTGAAGACTGCTCACATTATGATTACCCATCTACTCGTCTCCCAGGCCTCCTCTTCCAATGGCTTATCTCCAGGTTTGTGCAAGATGATTATATGTCCCTGACCTTTTGGTGCTCTCGTTATCTCGGCCCAGGACGGCGACGCCCAAAACTCGAGGAATCTGATGTTGATAAAGTTGATCCCATGGTATACGGTCCGCATGCAGACCTGGGCCTTAGTACGACCTCTGAAGGGAAGTATTATGGGTGGTTGGTTTGGGTTGTAAGTCGAGCCATTTACATTTTGACCAGGGTAGCCCAAGAAGCAATGCTCGACTGACGCTACACATACCTTCTCCGGAACACTATCAGGTCTAGGGACGCCTTGGACAACTCTAACTGGGCTCAGCAATGCTCGCTCAATCGACAGTGGAGACAATCGCCGTATAACACGGCCTTTGTAGCGGAAGACAACTTGGCATGCCTGGAGATCATTATCCCAGTCAGGCTCAATGTGTGAAGTGAAATCCTGATCCAGTTTGTTTGGGTTCATTTTACTAACGTCCTGTAGACACTCGTCTCCCGGTACCTGGTTGACACGTACCAGAAAGGTGCTCTCTCCGCTCAGGACAAGGCCCCTAGCAGTGCTTGGAATCGCTGAAGAATCTATGTCAAGAAGACAGAACCTCATGGCATAGTCAGCTATGTGGCCAGTGGCTAAGAGACTGGATGAGACAATGGAAATTTTGCCGTGGATACCAATCGTCCTGTCGCCCACGGCTTCCCACTGACTCTCTTCGGCTCCGGCGAAAAGCATAGCGAGGAGTTTCAAGATTCCCTCACGCTTGATGTATTGTACCTTGCTCCCATGCTGGCTTCCTGAATTGGCGGTCTCGCGAGTGTTATCCACGAGGATTGTGTTGAGTTGGTATAATAAGTGTAGATCGGACCATTGCCAAGTACCATAAGCTTCTTGGATCGTCAATTGAGAAGTATCGAGAACTTTCTCCAGAATGGCGTAATAATACCCCAGAACTAAGACTTGTACCTTGCTCAGGCAAGCCGAATTCGTTTGAAGGTATGCAAATGCACTCTCGCCCTCCACAATTCTCCAATCGGGGTATTGTGCCATAATACGAGACACAGCATCTACCAGTGCAGGGTTGACAACTGGGAATATACCGGACACAACTCTGTAGATGGATGATTCGACACGCCCAACCAGAGCCGATGTATCATCGCTTAGTCCATATCCGAAGCCATGTAGCTCATCTGCAGGAAAAACAGGGAAGATCTTAAGACTTCTACCGGCCTCTGCACCTTCTTTGAACCTTTGTCGTCGATCGTTATTCTCTGATATGGCGCCAGGCCAGAGGGAGACGCATTCTTCCTTAAAATTTAAAGGGATACGCATGCCTGCACGGATGGGGCGGATTTGTCTTTCCCTAATGACAAATTCGGTTTTTTGGGGCTGTCCAATACTTAGGGCTGCTGGATTGAAGACGACTAGAAGTGTGCTTTCATCACCATCCAATTCCTCTTTCTCGGCCAAAATTGCCTTAAGAAGATCCAGTCCGATGCTTTGAAAGACCAGTGCTAAACAGTATACGTCACTGGAGGCCGTTTCAAACCTTCTGTTTCCCCTCTGGTTGCGTGCTCCCGAAAGCCAGACAAGAAAGCGTTCCACCTCGTCTTTCTCCTCTGGTGGCATCATACCAGGTAGTCGAAGCTTTTTCTCGAGAAGTATAGCCCATTCTTGTCTCGCTTTGCGTGCTATATTACGAACCACAGCTGCTGACATCCATCCTTGTATATGTTGCGGCAGTTCCCGTTGTAGATAGTCAAGCCCGTCAACATGCTCCTCAAAAAGAGCGTTCAAGAAGCTCGCCATGACGTTCTTCATGTCGCCGACTCGTAGGGAAGCGTCCAATCCGCTGACAATGATGGTCATGAGCCAGCTAAAGATGCCCATACTTTCGATCACTGCCCCTCCTTTCCCACCAATAACCCTTCTCTGTCCATTCTGGAGCAGTGTCAGCCGAACATCCCACCTCTTGTGGAGAGCGACTGGATCTACAAGGCCTTTACGTGGTATGAGATCTTCTGGATCGACTTTCAGGAATTGTAGTAGAGCTTGGTCTTTGATCTGATTCATAATCCAGTTCCCGACTGCACGTCCAGCACCAGAGAGGACTGCGATGTCGCCCGCCGAAAAGCCCCAGGTGGAAAGTGTCAAGTGGCCCGCGCTGAATGATAATGCCATTTTGAAAACGATTAGGTCTGGTGTGGAACCTCGGTCGGCGGTTTGCTGATCCACAGGTGGAATGTTTGAGGACGCAGACAAAAGGATGAGGTTTTCGCATCAGATCATTTGGCCAGAAGGCTGATCTTATCAGCTCATCCGGTCAGTAGGCTGTTCGTATCAGAAAGCGAACATTGCCCTTTGCCTTGCAAGGCAGACCAATCAAGTGCTCGATCGTGGCAAGGCGTTCTCTTAGGAGGGCGCTGCGTCCGAAGCTCTATATTATTTGCTGCCACTGACAGGGGGGGGCGACCGACCCCCAAAGGCCATAGGTTTTGTACTGGGGTAATCTTTTAGTAGATAATGAGAGAATGAGACAATTAAGAATGGTATAAGTGGCCATAAAAGGTACAAAACTATGTAGCTTGTTAGCCGAAATTGTCTCGCAACAAACTGATCGAGTTCAGAAATATTAGTTCTACTTTTTCTATGAAGATTCACAGCAGGAGCCAAAAACACACCACCTGTACCGGATATTTGCGTATTAAAATAGACATCGTTTGCCTAGCCTAAATTAGATACGTTCCCTAATTCATACAGTAGCGTAAGCGAAGCGAAGCGAAGCGAAGCGAACCTGATGCGGTTCATTGTCCAATTTACTAATTATTCGGAAATCCAGCTGAAGGTTGAGCTAGGCATGGCTCGGGTTGTGCGGAAGGACCAATTAAGCAACGCTCTTGACATTGGTTTGAGCCTTACTTGTTCATAATATCCGGGGCTGCTGCCTAGGCACAGCCTCCGCTAGATAATCACTTCTCCAGTACGTCCTTCAATATTGTCGGTCATGAGCGGCCAGTTTGGATACCAAGCTCTCGACTGTTCTAGAGGCGAAATAAGACTTCTCGAACTGCTCTCGGCACATCACCATCTGAGCAAATTTCAACCTGCTTTCTGAATCTGGCATGTCAGCCTTGATGAGAAACCGTGTTGTTGCTGTTGTTAGTACAGGGTGTGGTAAGAGCTTCCGTAGGCCCTCCGTTACACGCTATTTCCGTACTGGGGAGCCACGTTGGAGTTCATTATCAGACCTACAGCGGGAGCAGAGGATTTTCGTTACTAGATTTGGCCTGTGAATAAAACTAGAAAGTGGGATACGCGTTTTAAGACCGTATAGTTTTAGTGGAGAGAATAGAGAGTACTAAGGGGGGTTAATTAAAAGGTTCTTATTAGGAGCACCCTTTGCGTACGCAGCGAATTTAAATACGCTAGGAATTAATTTTTAGAATATGTACATGTTTCGAGACCTATCTTAAATGCTGATTCATTTGTTATCCGTATTCTTGCCCTTATCTACTATAGATCTCCCCTCGCCTTCTCCGCAAAACTAGACGAGACTGCATCCTTGTCGCCATCTCTAAATACCCGTTCCTTTTGGTTAATTATCCGCTTCACTACGAGCGACGCGGATTTACCCTGAAATGCATGAACATATTCGTCATAATCTTCAGCCCTTGAACCATGTTTTCGAACGCGAGCGCATACGGCGACAATCTATCCAGCAGGTCCTCTCCTTCTGCAATCTGCAACCTCCAGCACACGTCCGCAGTGTCATCGTCTTCGGCAAGTAGAACATCGATGTCGCAGGTGTTTTTCCCTGTCTGATGGGCGTTGGTGCTGATGTGTTACTCAAACACAGTAGGACTGGTTGGGGCCGCTTTGCTGTATGGTGGTGACGTGAACAAGGGTTGCCACCTGATTCTCAAGGGATTTGGTTGGATACATAGTGAATTGTGCATCGATATTTTGGCGCTCCTTCGAAGGAAAGGTGGCATGTATTTAAAGAGCATAGATCTAGGCATGGTGATATGCTCGAATGGAGCAAAGCAGTAAGTTCAGCAGTTCTTTCAAGGTTACACTCTTACGTGATTAGGTTTATCACAACACCCGAGGTTGTGAGCTTCCTGTGAACTATAACTGTGTTCTGCTAGCTGAGTTCTTCCATGAGCATAGCAGTCGATGGGGGCGACATTGCAAAATCCCACCTACAGACGGTTGCCTCTCTAATTAATCGCTTTGTACGCGCCGTTCTCGCTCACGTCCTGGCCGACGACTATGTTCGCAACGCCATTCAACGTCATGTCTAGAAGATACTGAATGCGAACTTCCAGAACCCGGCCGACGGATTGAACAAAATCGTGGCAGATGAGAAGATACAACTAATTACGTACAATTATTATTATACCGACAACATCTAGAAGGCTTGTGAAGATGCTGCAAGACGGAAATTACAACATTTCATGGATCATATTATAAAGCACGATTGGTGAGGTGAATTGCACGTTAGCAATACACTCAAAAATATCGTCTTCTCTGAAAAATGGGATTGTTGTGGACATGACTCAGCAGGCTTGTGTAGAGTCCTTGGCTGCCCTAGATACATATTACAAGCTGAAATCAATAATATAAGCAAGCTAATACGCGTAGGTTGCAATGAAATTATTTGTCGAAAACGTGTGTCGTCAAGTGATCCAAAGGCTCACTCAATGGTAATGGTCGTCAACTTCTCATCCACAAAGTTATCATCCCAAGTTACTTCTCCATACAAGCCGGGATATTGACCACTCTGCCAAATATATCCGAATTGCGACTTGCAAAAAGACATTGACAATTGTCCCATACCAAGTCGTCGGTATACTGGCTTCTCATTGCCTCCGGAAGATGTCAAAAAATGCCCAAGCAGACGATTCTCGAACCCATAATTGTACCTATGATGAGAAAATATGCATCCCGTCCGGGTGGAGGAATCGTCGTTGAACGTGCTCCTGCTGGGATCAATTCAGGTATGCTGTTCCCCAAGTGACATGACTCAGACATACTCTCCGCGGAGTCGAAAGCAATCCAACCGCAAGTGCGAGGAAGGTCAAACTTAGATTGAACTAGATCGGGGACAGTTTTATGACAGAGGCTCCTTACGCGAATATAAGTTTTGAGTGAACAAAGGAGTAGATCCGAGCTGTCGCCCGTGAATGTTCCTTTCCTTGGAGGTCAAGGACCGAAATGCGACTCTACTCCCAATTTCAAGTGCTTCAAGTGCAAGAGCCTGCCCAGTATGGTCAACTACCCAGGATTGAGCCAGGACACATTCTCACTATGTTGATTCCACAATGAAACGAATTGGCATCGGGGTTTAAAATACGGCTCCCGCATATTGAGTGGATACTGGATGGCACCATCCCATGAGGCCCACGACCACGACGGTGCTCGCGGTCTAGATGGCGGAATCTATGTACCGTTTCCAGGAAGCCAAAGCAGACCTTGGCACATCTTGTCAGACCAGATTCCACCGCACCAAGTCTGCTCCGTCCGAACATGAATTTTCCGAGCCATTCCTGATATAGCAATCAGTTTATCGTCGTCTTTTGTAAGGTCACATCGAGAGTATATCTCCACCAAATATAGCCACTCAAGGGAAGTAGACTTGTGGGACACTGTCCGATTTTCACCTAAGCCAAGGCCAAGTAGGATACGCAATTCAGGCAGAGCAGATGGACTGTAGAGTTTTGGCCGCATGTTGGTACCTATCCGCCCTGCTTGGCTTGTCCGATCCTTTGATGCTAGAATCAAAGATCCATCTTCGCGACACCCCTTTCATAGTCTCAAAGTAGATTTGTCCAGGGGTAAAGTGTAGCGTACGCGTGGAGAGTAGCCTTTGCTGAAGCACCCACCCTCTTCTGGAGAGACCGCTATTAGTGACGTCTACTTCGGGATTTGGAGGTCGACATAGGCCAATGGAACAAAAGCTGGTATGATATAAGACAGCGTCTCGCTTCGACAAAGCGAGCGAGAGAAATCCCTCAGAGTTGTCGCCGGCACAATGTGCAGCTATGGTAGGTTTGGCAGTCCTGAAAATATCACCCATCTTGTCAGACTCCTTAAGCCAATCTTCTTTTGAGTCTTGTACAATACACAAAGCATATATCCAAAGATGGTAAAGACCGAGTTGTTGAGAAACAAAGACTGCGTCTCGGAAGGTTTCGGGCAAACATTTGATGGATATCCCTTCCTTTAGATTCGCTAAGGTCTGCGTAGTGGCGGTGAGATGCTGTGAAGCTCCCCATCGATGACTTAGCGCCACGTAGTTGGGAGGTTGTACTTGGTCTGAATCAAGGTCTGAACCAGCTGATATACATTGAACAAGTCGTACTTTCCCTTCTTCGGAGAGGTCCAATAGCCTTGTTGGAGGGACCTGTTTTTCCATGGCAGGTTCATTGCTGATATTGACCATCAGCCAGAGCTTAATAAGGTTCAATTTCCTGTCTGATTCTAGCCTTGGATGGGCAGTGAGCCCCATGAAAGGCCTTCTGGGGCTTGAACTGTAGTCTTTCCATTTGTCAGTGGGCGGACTGTAAGCGAGGGCACCATACCTGAAAGTTTGAACACCGTTAATGTCTCCTCCACCGAGGTATTTGCTTTTCGACACGCCTGGATTCGGTAACTTATGTGGAATCTTAGATATAAACAGCTCGAAGTACTTATATTTGTCTCTTTTATCGACCACGGTTCTTGACGGGCAGTGAGTGCAACATGTACCCTTCGCCTAGGATTCGAAATTTCGTTGAGGTCCGTACCGCAGTTGTCGTCGTAAGGACTAATAGGATTGAATGTAGGATCATTGTATGCCTTCGTTTGATCCAACATAACGCCATCCGTACCGTGTAAATTGGAGAGAAGAAGGCTGCAGATGGAACACCTTCTAGCCCATTCTTCTAAAGACGCAGCGTCTAGTTTGCGAAAGTAACGGGCTGCAGTCTTGTATTTATGCGGTCAAAGGCAGATCTCACAGTGTTGACAGCAGCCTGTAGAATTAAAACGCTGGCACCGTTTTGCTCCTCTAGATGAAAAACGACTTGATCGGGCATTATCTAAGGATCGCTGTAGATCAGAGAACTTCTCAAGTTTCTCAGATGCAGATGCGGGTTCTCCGTCGTCCCCAATCACGTCGACTTTGCGCTTTTCTCCATGGGTGAGGTCTGTCATGGCTAACTTTGACTAAAACCCGGTGAAATCCTCGTCGTTCACAGCGGTGATAGGTCGGTGCTAGATTCGCAGTTATCTTCAAGCCGCAAAAGTCGCCTCAGCAATTTCAGAAAGCTAAGGGCGCCATGAAAATGAATGTTGGCAGAATGTGCACAGGTCGCGCGGTGAAAAAACTGCGACTTGTGCTGGCTCGCAGGCAGGCACAGAAGAACACTTGAAGAGCGGGACAGGAGCATGGGGCAGTACGAAGTGGCTGAGCTTACAATATCACGTGACTAAGTTAGCTTGAGCGTGATGATATGTGATGCCCACCGCAATGAGGATAATTTAACATCTAATGCCACCACCACTAGCTGAGAAGATGGCCGACCCGCACCAGCCACGACCTTGTCCCCGAGGCGATATTTTGTTGACGCGGATGAAGAGAGAATGGTGTGGCATCTTGTGAAGCATGGCCACCATTAGATACGATTTTGGATGGGAACAGCCCGAACCTTAGCGATCAGTCCCACACTAGCTTGGATGGAGATTAAAGGCTAATATGCATGGAAAAGTAAATAGCAGCTCGGGATCGGGATGTCCCTATTTTAGTACGCCCCTTTTAGGTATCAATGATATTGTGAGGACATGGAGATAGAGCTATAGCCAATGGGGTTAGCGCCTTGACGCCGGACGGGGACAAAAGCAGATCCATGAACATACCTAAGTAGGTACTCATACATACCATCCTATACCATACATACATGAGCGTGCCCTACCATACTGTGTACAGTCGACTGCTTTCTCCCGTACTCTCATTTATTGATACTGCTTTCACTCTATAGACTGCAGTGCTATAAATCATGTATTCCTTGATCTCTACCAACACGAAAAAGAGCTCTTAAGCGCTCTTTTCGCACCGAGCCGGGAATTGGTTTTGGAGTTATCCAGATCAAGGCAGGATTCAGCGCACTCTGTCCCATCGGGTTCATATGATTCTCAAAATTTAAGAGAGTCTGTCCAGGCAGTCGTTTTGGTATGAAACCAAGGCTGCCCTGTGGGAGAAATGTCGAATCTAATCAAGAATGGGGTGATTAGGGAACGATAGTATACGACTCCCTCGTGTTTTCCCTCAACCTTTGATGTTGTAACCTCAAATATTCTAGCGCTCACGTGCTGTCTTTTTTTGTTTTCCTTTTTTGTGTTTTTTGGGATATAATCTCCTTTTTAGTATGGGTAGGGGTAGCCGTTAGTACTGCGGTACTATGAAATATCTAAATGTGATCTGACATCTAGTATGTCGAGTCGACCAGCTAGTATTCTGGTATATTCGTTTTGTTTCTCAAAAGTCGTTCTCAAGTTCGAAGTTCGACGGAGATGTATTGCCGGGCTGTCTTTGGAAAGAGGGGCGTCGGTGCAGCTGAGACTCGTTTAATAAATATCTGCCGTGTCGCTAGCAATTAAGAAGAGATTGGTGTATATGCCTTTGCTTGTCACTTCTGGTGGAACGCTCCTTCCCTAAACCTCGGGGAATGAAAAGTATCCTTAATCCGCGAAGCAGCCTGGGTTACGCACGAGCAGGCTGGTGGAGAATTGCGGAGGAAGGTTAGGGTCTTTCTATGCGAAGAGAGTCTGATCTTTGTGATCCTCATGATCTCTTCTTGAAGTCTTATGAACGACTTTCGCCCCTCACCGTACAGCAGAGCCATGTTGACATCGAAAATGTCTAGAAGGCAATACGCAAGATTATTGACTCGTGTGGTTGTACGTTTGGACGCCTAACACATTCGTTGAGCTACGGTGAAGGAGCGCAACTCTTTTCCCCTTAGAGCAGCACTGCTGATACTAGCTATTTTCGTTACATGCTTTTCTAGGTCTGAACTGGACCCTATGCGCTGCTAGTTCTTATCGAAGAATAACAAATGAGTTGGAGCTAATAGCTCCTGGAGCGTCCACCTACGCGTAAACCATCTGCTCTCTTTAAATCTTGAAAGTGTAGAGGCGCCTCTAATGTTGCCTGTTGTAACAGAAACGTTAGAAAGATATGCGTAGCAGACTTCCGCTTTTCGATACCCTCTGATACATTGAGTTGATGGCGTGGCTAAGCTCTGCACTGCTAGATTTGTTAATACAGTAGGTGTTAACCTATATGTAGGGTATATCGTCCTTTAGTGCTAGCTCGGCTCCCTTGAGTATTTTGTGGTATCCTGGTTTGTTCCTCGCGGCATTTCTTTCCATTTCCTGTAGCAAGATGTCGCCATCGCCCTATGTGTGCGATAAGATTGCATACTTTGGAATCGATACGTCTTCGAACACCTCAAAGCAGAGAGTTCTGGAATCAAGAAGACGCATGACGAGAAGGCAAAGTAATAAGAAACAGGAGCACTTCAAGACGAATCCGGGTCCTCGTCATTTTTGGGCTGAAGATTAAGCAACCGCTTACGCTCGGCTACCGGAAGCTTATTCTGCCCCCCCTGAACCGTCCCCTGGCTCCCGCAGTAGGTCTGACTACCAGTCCCAATATGGCTTCGAAGTACGAACCTAGTGCATTTTAAAGGGCGCATCTAGTGCACTTTAAAGGGCGCTCTTACCACACCTTGCACTAACAACCACGACTCTTACGTACAAGCATCAGCTCTCTTTGTAAAGAATCGTCCTGCGCTTCTTCACCAAATTGGTAAATTATTACCATCAGCTCAAGGTCAGGGCAGATGCCGGTCGGCCATTGTCCTGTGTGTGAATGGCAGCATAAAATACTACCTATATTATTTGAATGTATATGTGAATCAAACCAGTGCAATCATTGGTCGGTCAAAATTTGCATCTCTTAAATATATAGCGATAGATAGGATAATTAACACTCTCCTATTTAGTCACACTAAAAATTGCAGTAGTCTATGAAAGATATTCAATCACGTGACCAACAAGTTACTGTGTGCACGTCCCTAGCCAAGGACGTTACCATGAGATTACAAACTAGTGTTGATACCGTGACTGACTTCACCAATCAATTGCGAAGAAGAAGACACTTTAATGAAAGATACTACCCTAGATCTGACAATATCCTTTTATGAGATTATAGGGGGCTGTTTTTTCAACTTTTGATGATTTTCAGGGTGGACGGATGGCTGATTTGGCCGAATGGCTGACAACGCGTCACTAAAGAGTTCAGCTGGTTTCACTAGTGCTGCAAGTTATAGCCGTATTGTAGGCAAACGATTATAAGATCTGACCACATCTTGTTGTCCAATAGTTTTAAAGTAGGGAATTTTATTATTATCCTTTTGTGGGCAGACTTTCCGCTGTGATGATCTTCGGACGTGCAATTATTGCATCCAGAAGTCAGGTGTCATGTATGCAGCAAGCCACTTTTCTCATTCCTCATTTCTACAATACTACTGAGAGATATTATAGTAAGCTAAAAACGTGTGTTAAGCTTCTAGTACTTGCTCCTACTCCCTGGAGAGCTCTAAGGTCTCTGTTTCCACCGCATATAGATATGGCTCGATTGAGGGGCTAAAATAAATAGAAAGGGCCATAACTATAGCATATTAGACTGGAACATTTAGAAGCTTTCTAGGAGACTGAAAGTAAATACTAAAAGTTGAACACACATTTTCAGCTTCTGATAATATCTCACTGTTAAGATTGTAAAGGGGCTGGCTAGATATTTTCTTAGCTGAGCCATTTACTGATAGATTACCTTATTCTGAGTAATAGAATCAGCTTGAATTTTTATGCTGATCAGAATAGATATACATGGATATAGGAGATTGTGATTAACCCCGAGAGTCTGCTTCCCTTTACATCAAACACAAAGTGTATATATACTGGTAAAGAAGAGCGTTCAGCGATCAACTCTTCAGCACAATTCTATTACCTACTTCCAGTTGCCCTCCAACACTTACACTCCAGCTAGCTCGGCTTTTACCACAAGATGCGTTTCATTGCCATACTTGCAACTTTCCCGGTCTTCAGCAACCTCGCCCTAGCGGCCGGCGGCTTCATTAGTGTCTGCGACTCATGCAGCCTACTTGACGACCATACCTTGGAGTGCCGTTGCCCGACTAATAATTCTAAAAACCACGCAGTGACGTCTCTGGACCTGAACCAGTGTATCACCAACAACAACGGAGTGTTGGTCGCTACACCTAAGTAGGTAGTCCCATTTTAGAGGATATTTACAATTATAGACACGAGAACTAACAAGAACGAATAGTGGCGACTTTGGAGGAAGCTGTTCTGGCTCCAGGCTCGCCGGAACTACCCTGATCACCAACTGCAACGGTGGGACAGCGTCAATCAATCTTAGTAATTTCGCCATTTCTTTTAAACCTCTTCTCCCATATTTCTTCTATTAGAAGCTAACTCTAGTTGTAAAATCGTAGACGACTTCGTTGATGATAGCAACGGATTCCTTCATTGCTTCTCGAGCACCGCATGCTGCATTTCGGGAACATGCAGTAACCCACCTGGAAAGTGCTAAGTGTTTAGCCATTGAAGTGTTGGATACTTCAATACTGCTGTCACTTGAACGTTGGATTTGCTATTTCTGATGGTGTATCCTGGTTTCGACTTGGCAAATGATTTGTGCGTATTAAGCTTATACTAGTCTATAAGCATCCTTAGACTCGAGTCTGGTGTAGATTTCAACAATCTTACACATATTTATATTCAAGCTATATTTTGCCTTGTATAATGCCCACTATTCAAATCTTTTGTTTGATTGTCTATTGTTTACTACCAATTCGATCACCCTCTTTCTTCAGGCGGATGGTCCATACAGAACGGTGTCCGAATGGAGAATAGTTCGCAGATCACCTGATAGAGCAATGGACGGTATAAAACTACGTTCATCTACACGCGTGATATTTGTTAACAGCGTTTCAATTTTGAGATCAGAATTACAGAACATATGTACAAAAACACACGCCGAAGAATCGTGGTATACCAGTTCGCGCGGCGGACCACACAAACAAAATCGCATCAACTTTCAAGCACTGTAAACATATCAACATGTTACTAATTGATGATGCTGCATCTGTTGAACAAAAGCTCACTTTCATAAGCGAGCTTTCAGCAATAGATTACAGCTAGCTTAACCAGGTAAAGGAGCTGACGCGGAGTAATAATCACCCGATTTCGTTTGTATTTAAATAGCGCTTCTTTTGTATTATAGAAAGCTCTTCAGTAATCAATACATGCTTATCGGCAATACCCATAGCTCATTCAATAGTATCTTTATCAATACTTTGAAGCCTGAGCGTGTAGATCACCATAGGTAATGATAATAACAATGATGATTCGGAGCCTAGCAATCGCTATAGGTAGAATATTTTCTCCGATTGATGAGCTAGACTTAACATGGTAACAAAAGTTGATTGGCGGTTTTGTCGCTTCAAGAATCATCTCTAAGATGAAGGAGTAGTTGCGAGTAATTTTTCTAAAGCAGCAACCCAAGGTATAGCATTAAAGTAGCGTAAGGAAAGTGCAGGAGTTCGCTTATGCATCACCGTGAGATGCAGCCGTGATAGGCAGTACTTTGTATTGCCATCACGCACAGGATAATGGCCGGCCCGCATCTGCCCTGACCTTGCTTTGAAGATATTGGAATTGGTCGTAGATGAGAGAAGAATTTGGATACGCAGGTTGCCTCTAGACTCACTAAGGTTCCTTGACCGGAACGTGTCCCATGCAATAACAACGATTAGTAATACATTTAGCGCGACGCGCGGATGCCAGTACATCTCCTCGCTTGTCATTCAAATGCTCCTCATCCAATAGTCATAGGAAAATGCACGTGTGCAACCAAAATCACACTATGATGGTTCCATACGACTCCTCCTCTAGCGGTTCTATCCAGCCATAATTTCTTTCCTGCTTCGTCTGAGTAGTTGTCTCGGATTCGCTCTACTTACCCGTGGTTGACTGGAAGGTTTCAATAACCATGAGGTATTGCGGTAAATTTGGGTTGGTAATCGCAAACTACCTCAAGTGCTATGTATGTACCTAAGTAGACATCAATTAATGTAGATGCATGCAGAGTTGGTGTTGCAAAACCTACATAGATTCATATCGTTATTATTTAAGCGAGCTTTATCCAGTGCAGGGACTTGAGTGGCCGCTGGCGGCGTACCTGCACATATGCATATGTGTATTATGTCTCAGTGCTGCGTACACAATCACGCGCTTGTTTCATTCTCACATGTACACACGCGCGCACATCTGAGTACGACTGTAAAAACGTGGGAAACTTCACATAATAGCGAACGGGTTAAGTTAAGTAAACCATTTCTAGTCTAATTGGCACGGTCAGTTACGATATCATATATTTAGGTGAGTACACTGGAATATCTCGCCACCGTAGGCGCAGCAAGCATAATCACGCATGTGCAGTTACAAGAGCATGAGCAGCGATTTGATCTCGGAAGCAGGAACGTGACGAACGTCGCAATGCAAATCGCGTTCGATTGGGGTGATATTTTGAACTCATTATTACTTTAAATGCTTCCATAATGCTATAGTTTAAGTATGTAATCTGGTGACGGAAAGAACGAACAGTCTGTTCCGATGTGGGAATCAGAACCAACCATACCGCGGATATTTTGATGAACGCACCATGTATATTGCAAAATACTAATAATAATATTAGATTTGGAGCAAGAATCATCCGCTATACAATCTATATTATCCAGCATCCGCGCATGTATACCTTGTTGGTTGAGCAATCTGTTCAGGCAAATAACTTCATATTGCGCCAAAACCCAACCCTGCCAAAACCACGAAAGGCCCAAATGGGATCCACTAAGAAAGTGAAGCAGTTTGATAAAATGTGACAGAATCGCGATCTTACCAGATGAAGGCTCGTATACTCCCGAGCACGGCTGTAGCAATCTGCGCAGATCGTCTCCTCTTGCTGACTCTGGTCGCCTGCAAATTTCCCTGGAGCAGTTAGCAAACAGTAGTGATCCAGTTCCTACGCTGCTTGAGAACCGAAAAGGTCGTCCACTCGTCAATTATTCTGTCTCCGCTTTTCCCGTTCATACTCCTCGTCCCAAATTACGGTCTCCCTGCGGATCTCCTCCATTGATGGTAATGGGGGCGACGGGTCTACTGTTATGCCCCAGTGTAATTTGTAAACTTTGTCTACCCACGCTGATTTATCAAAGCCCCAGCACTGTGTTAGAATATCGTCCGTGTCCGGAGGAGTTCCCGCATGAAAATTGCATTGAATCATGGCCGATCTTTCGTGAGCCAGGTCTTGGACCGTATTGACGTAGTTGCCCCGGGGATTACCAAAATAATACCATGACTCCATGTGATGCATATGACGCCTGTGAGCTTTTTCGAAGGCTGATAACCAAGCTGCGTGTTCCTGGACGAGTTGAAAGACTTCAGAAGATGATTCCAATCCCGGTTCGCCATCTATCTTCAACTTGAAGGATTCTGGCGGCATTCCTTCAGCAACTAGTTGGTGAGCATCCTCAAGCCAACTACCAATCACCAAAGGGATGTCTCTAGCCTCAATACCCGATTTCCTAATCTCCCCGCGAAATTCGACCCTACCATGAGGGGATCGACGCTTGGAAAAACTGTCGTCATCACATCTTAAAAGGATGTTTCTCCATAAACTAACACGCCGTTCCACGCGAACTCGGGGGTTCTCCTGGCAGAATGGTATCAAGCCACGGGCGTGACATTCCGGGTAAGCAACTCCCTCATGATCCTCAACTAATAGTATATTGCGTATAGAACCACGGTGAGTTTTTGATATTGAATCGAGAAATCTGACAGCAGCAGCCGTCGCTGAAATGCGCCATTTTGAACGAGCATCTGTTCGTGACCAACCGCGAATTGTATGATCGGCGTGGCGTCCAACGACCAGAATGGTCATCCTCTCAAGTTCCTTTTGATCCGGTATACTCCATGGTAACCAGTCAGCACTTACAAAGTCTTCTTCCCCTGGTCTTAACCTCGATTGAAGTGCACCTGGCATGTCAAAGCCGGGAATCTGACAGATGATTCGAACTACGTCTTGCCTGAGGCGACGAGAATAAAAGGACGATCGGCCACAGGCCTTCGACATCCACAAGATGAATGATTTTAAATTTGCTACTGTGAGAGGTGTTGACGCCGTTAAATGCTCTGCCAATTCTGGACAAGTCGCAAGTTTCTCCACAATCTCATCTGCATTCTCATCCGTAATGAAGTCGGTGAAACATACCAGAAGAAGGTGTTTAAGTTTATACAATTCCTCCAAGATGAATTCAAACCAACCGGCTAGCAAGCGCATCTTCTCACTGTAAACCGAGGAGAATGTGATTGTGTTGTAAGTGAGAGCAAAGCCTCGCATCTCATGCGCAACAAGCGTGCAGGTATGCATGAGTGCCAAGTCAACGGGTTTGTCATCCATGGTCATGAGTTTATTTCCATCAAAATCGTATTTGTATCCTCCTGGGAGTGTAACATAGTATTCGTAGATTTTGTCGCGTAGCTCGCGGGGTAAACCAAGCAGGTGAGGGCGGGGAGCCATGATGGTATGACTAAGCGGCGGCTGTAGGAAACTGGTGGTTTGTCGTAGAGAGTAGTTAGCGGGTAGAAATAAGACGATGGAGATGAAGAGTAGACAAGATGTTAGTGGAAAAGAGGCAGACAGACGGCATTTATATAGCTATGCACGTGAGAAAGCTAGTTGTAGGCAACAGTGTGATTGCCACAATTTTGATTACTAGTAAAATAGCGCTACCAATAGTGGACATGCAATTAGAGTTCGCACCTCAACCCCATCAATGGGAATGAATGGATTGCGTTACCATCGCCTCAACGAAACCAAAAATGTATACCTAGGTGGTTATTTTGAATTTTACCACGAGTTATATCAACGCAAGACTAAAGCAGTAGGCCTAATCTCCGTTCCGTGGTAATTATTGTATGCGCAAATTATTGTATGCGCAATCACATTACCAGCAGTATCGACACATGAAAGACATCAAGACGTAACGTTACGGGCTAAAGCCAGTACAACGTTATGAGCGATCCTCAACATCAGGCGCTGACTCACACGCACCAAAGACAATGAAACATCCTTAAATATCTTGAACAGAAAACAATTTAATCTTTTATTGGCGGGTTGTACTATGATACGCAAAACCGAGGGTATCGCAACCCCCCCGCGTTTGCCACTCCACCTGTATCTCGGCAACCCAGAACCTGAACGCTTTGGGCAAGTTGAAATGACTTCTACGTACGGCGTGAGGCGGAACATAGGGAACAAAACATTCATAGTCATGGACAAGTGAGCAGCTGTAAGTAGCACAAATCACAATGCAGGTGGAAAAGCAACGTAGATCGCAAACGTAAATTGCTAATCTATGAACAGAGCATGGCAAAGCAAAAAAACCGTGGTCTTGGCTGGCGGACGAACCCAACTTTGCTCATGTCTTGCTTAAGAATTCGCAGGCCTTACGTAAAATATGAAATTGAATTTTGATCCTCACAGAGTAACTACCCTGGGTATCGACACATGGTGGGGGCACACTGGGTAAACGTCCTTGGCCGGAACGGGCACACAGGCAACTAAGTGCGCTGGCACGGCGTTAACGATGGAAGAAGACATCTGGACGAACTGAGGAGGCTTACCACGTGATGAGATTATGTAATGATTTTGGTTAGTAAAACTCCGTCCCATGGTTCCATCTATGAATTGTTAGCAGGCAAGATCAATCGGAGAAATCTGGAACGAACCAACCATCCACCACCCAACTTCCGCCTTCCTCCTTCCACACCACTAACCAACGGATTGTTGTCCATTACGTCTTCATACGTAGGCAGCAGCCCTTGGTACGTTAGCTTCGCGCAAACATCGGAACAGATGTAGAAGAAAGCACCCACCAGCGTGTCTGAGCATGGTACTCGTACCACGGAATCGCGCTGGGCTGCAAAATGTGTGACTGACAGAGTTAGGATATGTTGCGAGGTGGGTTAGATATGGCGCTCACATCATTCATGAACAGCCTTCGACATATATAAGGACGCCGCTGAACTTGAAAGTAGCAGAGTTAGTTGATGCGAAAGGGCAGCACCGGTGCCGTGCAAGTTCAAGGCAAACATACCCTGTCCTACTCCTCACATCTACCCACCTCAATTCTACCCACCTCAATTCTTACTCAATCCACCTAGGAAGGGGTCAGCAAGGGCCAAATTCGAGGAAAGGGAGTACGGGGAGCAGAACATACAATGTCTCCAAAAGTTGAAATCGATGGCGATGGCCAGCAGGAAGTGGATCTCCTGAGGATCACGAACCCTATGACAAAATTCAGTATGATGATATTTGTTTCAAGCCTTCCGACAAAACTTACCGGCGTATCCGTATTACGCGCTGCCGGATGAGGCACCCCGTGTGTGGCTCGGCGACAAGGACAACGACGACGGCGCCCTACACTACCGGAAAGGCTGGAAGAGGATAAGCTAAAATCAACAACAAGGTTAAAGTGACGTACAACGTCTCCCGATCTAGAAGAATTCCTTCGTGATCACCCCGATGCTGCGAAACGAGAACTGCCGGACGATGACGATGACGATGACGATGTCGGTAACGATAGGGATGTGGTCGCTGCAACAATTTCTTAACACGGGACGATATGGGGTAAAATAGCATGTAACTAACCACTATATCGATTCGGAGTGGACCTGTGCCTTGCCGCGTACGAAAAGTGCCTAGATAGGGAAACAATGGCAGATTACACAATAGGGCTTATCCGGCAAAAGGAAAGGTTGAGACGGCTGGCACATAAATTGGCGAATGGTGAAGCTCTTGATTCGGCGGAGACAGATTTCATCAGGACGATGAGGCTAGAACATTAGCTGAAAGCAGACACATGGTCTAAGGCTCGACGTACAGCAGCGCGGTGTGGTTGGGACAGCTGCGGCGAGTGCAGCTGTATCTCCGGAAATATTGTTGAGCTGGGAAAGCATTAGCCGGCTCCAGAACGACAGAGCAACTGGAATTGAACCACATACGGATGGATTGATTGAGCGAAGTCGAACTCGGTTGGCGCCAAACTAGAAAAGCCATTAGGACGAGGACGGCGCTCTGAGGAAGATGTAGGACATACGGAAACGACTTCGGTGGGGATTGGGCGATGCGGCGATGCGGCGATGAATGTTAGTATTGCTACAGAAACGGTAAGCAGATATCCTGATGGGAATGGAAAATAAGTGTGGAACGAACGTGTATGTCACTGAAAATCATTGATGTCGATTGTTGAATGAAGGCTGTCGAATGATGCCCAAGCACTGCCACCTTGGCAGCGGGGTGAGGAAGCAAAAGAGAGGGAGGAACAAAGCCTCTTTTATGTCGTGTTGAAAAACCATGATGGCGGACGATTTCTCGGCGGGTGGAGAAGAGTAGGGAGGACGGCTCGGAGATGGGAAGGAAGTTTGAAATTGGTGGAGCATCGGTTGGAAAGTTACGGGTCGAGGCTTGACCCCGAACCATGCTGGACCAAGGTTCGATTGGGCAGAACTCGGGCGGTTGGAGCGTTCCATGTAGCATTGAAGTTGGGAAGGATGATACGAGCTCGCACGACAGAGACGACTCATCGGCGGAAAGCATATTGTCCATTAGCCCGCAGCGCTTTGGCGGATACCCCAGTCGGTTGAAGTCGTGGGCCTGTGGGCGGGTGGCCCCCCAGTCAGTATGTTGGTCAAGGTACCCAGGTACAGTGCCGAGTACTCGCCTTGGCGAATATGCCCCACTCTCGCTACGTCATGGACCACTTGAATAACTCAACACTTTGAAATCGTCAAGATTTATGAACGATAAGTAGTGATGAATTTATTCTAATCCGGTTACTGTCAATATGGTTTTCAGGAATATACAGCCTGGTCCCCCACCCGATGGCCCTGCAGGTAATAGCGGTGATTCTCGGCGAGTAATCAAACGTCGAATCAATGAGGCTTGTGTGCCTTGTCGCCGTTTCAAAGTAAAGGTTTGATATTTATAAGCTGGTGTTATTCGTTACGCGCTAATGACATTCAGTGTGATGGGCAGCAGCCGCAATGCTCTGCTTGTACGAAACGTGGAAATCAAGAGTGTACTTACCCCGGAGCACCTTCAGTAACCAAAAAGCGCGCAGTAGAATCTCGACTGGAGGCACTAGAAAGCCTTGTGAAGAAGCTCCAGATCGATTCCCAGGACGAAGCGATTCGAACTCTTGACGCCATCCGGAATGGTGTTGACATAGAGTCTGTCATAAACTCAGCTGGAAGTGGAAGCAAATCGAGCGAGTCCGGAACTGAAGGAACAAATTTCAAGGCTCCGATATATAATAACTCTCTCTTGCGGTCTATCATCGCTCTACAAGCAGAGTTAAATACTCGAAGCGATCAAGATGTTGTGAATGACGAACAAACCGGCTACCCACTTCTCTCCTGGCTAAAGGCTGACGACGCAAATATGGAGAGAGGAATTACAGATTTTTTTAGTTGCAGCGGGAAACTGTTCCATGTCTTCACGAAGCAACAAGTTGACAAGCACCGCGCCGTGTTGTCCTCGGATAGCAGTTCATACACCCAGAAAGCAAGCGCTCTTTGCTGTATATCGGCCGTGGTGGCGATTGGAATTCAATATACTCATCACTTGACTGAATCCTCAATTGAACAAGTGTTTTATGGAATCGCCAAACACTACCACGACTATTTGATCGAGCACAATACTCTAGATGCGCTGAAAGTCTGCTGTTTGTTTGCTATGTTCAACGTTTTTGGCAAAGCGACAGTAGCATTAGCATACGTCGGTATGAGCTTCCTGATAATATCTTGACTGCACTGACTGGTCGCGGTAGATGTTGGATTGGGCCTATGCCAAAGAATGAATCTCATAAACCCGCCAGAGCAAATGAAACTTCAGTGGGCAGACTACCGAAGAACGCGGAGGACTTTCTTGTTTCTCTCTGGGTGTGTATCACAGTATTCTTATCAGGCTATCGACTGTGCAGCTGACTTGACTCAGATGGCTTTCTTCAACTCTAGGGTATGTTTCAGGCAGTGACATGCAAACTGAACAAATGGTTAGTCAAATTATCGAGCTGACTCGAGCCTTGAAGTTAACAAGCTTCGTAGCTTTTTGAATTGGGTGTCCAAGAACAATCGGACTTGAGCGACCGTGGGTATTGCCATATTATACACGCAGAACAATAACTATTGCTGAGCCATTGAAGTTGTAAAAAGCGAGATGGCAAAGATCGCGCTACTGAAATCCAATATCGTACGAACACAGGCATCGTTTGGCGCTCTTGCAGCTGCGTCTGTTAAAACTATGATGCATGACCTCGAATTATGGTACAAAGCATTGCCGAAGGCGATGCACCTGTCGAATTTGACTCGCGATGATATCGCGCTTGAAGTACGTCGTTCAATGTACCATGTCCATCTCTTGTACTTGGGTGCCATCATTCTCCTGTATCGCCAGATGGCATCCCAGGTAGTGGAGATGCGAGACACGGGCAGATATTTAGATGAGAGCAATGAAACTCTCCTGCATGCATTCGAAGGCAGTCATCAAGCGGCCCGTCATTCATCAACGATTCTGAAGCTTATGTTGGATCAGGAAAGCATCTTCAGACGTTGCTGGCTGGTCATCTGTCAATCATTTACTACCGCGATCATTCTACTCTATTGGATCGTACAAAGCAAACTTCACAAAGTGAGTTCGACTTTAATAGAGAAAGACTTGGAGAAAACTTGGCATTGTATTCAAGTTCTCGAATACTGCAGTGCCTCTGATCCGGTTGCACAAAAACTACACGGAGTACTTACAACATACTTCGACACCATCATATCTGCAGACAAAGACTATACCGAATTCCGCACCACATCGATGGAGAGGCAGGCGACGGTGCTCCCTGATGCACTTTTCGAATTTGCAGAACCAGATTTCAACAAAACATCCTCGAGGGAGATCAATGTGAAACCCTTCATCATTCCGCCTGATGGAAATCTCACGCTGAAGACATGTTCTTTCCAGTTGCTTAGCCTCATCAGGCAGCCATTTGGCGATTTTGACGACGTCTCCACAATCATTGACGAAAATATCAACATCCACTCTTGGACGGATCCGACCCGCTATGAACCGGCTCAATTCGTGGATCGGCTGCTCTGGCAATGTAACAAAAGTAAACTTTTCTATTGGGACCTGGAGAAAATTGGAATAAAAGGGCTCACATCCACCAACGAGGGGCTAGCTGGTCTAGACGATCGGACCCGGCCCTCCCCAAGTCAATTCCTTGGGAGTGCACAGCCTAGTGGTTGGTCTAATAGATTACCGCTAGCCGAGGGTGGAAATCCAGAGGAGTGAGCCTCTTGTTTACGGAACATTCGAAGTCGGATGGGCGTCTAACCTTGTCAAATTGAGTGTGATAGAGAAGGATAGGAAAGCACCATTCGTGACCTTCCACAAGAACATATGCTTGGACACATCATCGGAGCTTTGGGGAGTTGGAGAAACCAAGTCGTTGTAAACGACGCTATCATGTTCTTGAACGCTCTCTTGCAACACAGTCATTCAATTGGAGGCATTTTAACTATTTTTAATCGCTATGTTCATGTATGTTGTAGTCAGATGTCGGGAAATGCGATGCCTTCGTGGCGTTACTTTATTGAATTTTGCCTTACAGCCTGGTAGCCAATTGGTCCCTTGCCAATCCTTTCTTTATCCGACTCGAGCAAATTTTTTTCCAACAAGCCCAAGAGACTCAGCTGGAGCGCTGGAATAATACCATTGAAGAAATCTGCTGCCTAGAAGTTTGTTTAACATCTTGCTTTGCCGGCTTTAAATACTTACCCCCAATCCACCGACGTTGCGGATGGTTGCCCAAGCAAACCTCTCCCATCATTTCATTCATGCATTGCTATGAGACATGGCTTCAATCAACAAATTTAGCACCGCCCTCTTATCAGTCCCAAACGAACTCACTGTCGCTGCAGCCACTTTCAATATCAACTTCTCGTTAATGAAGGTGGAGGCTCCTAAAGAATTCCGTGGCTTGCGCGATGGATTATCACAAATTCGACGCCGCGAGGCCGAGGAAGGGCTCTCCCATGTTACGGCACGAAGTCTGGGAGTTCTCTTCGAATCAGTGATTCCGCCTATTCCGATCCTCACAGCAGCATATAGAAAACGCGTATCTGGAATATCCCAGCGTTTAGAAGACGCAGCACACAAGCTACATGCCGAAATGTTTGCTGATCGAGCCGGTGCAGATGGAACCTCTATCTGGGCAGCAGCTACCTCGGGACAGAGTTCGACTGCTATGCACCTACTAGCGTGCATGTTGGCACGGATCTGGAAGCCAGTCGAAGCTATATCTTTGTGGGTGGAGTTGGTAGAACGAAGAAAACAAGAAATCCATGAAGCTTACAATGATTCAAATGCGGCAGGTATTGGGGCGATTATGGCGGCTCAACAGATATTCACGAGAGACCAACTGTCTGCCCAGTGCGAGGTCTTGGCTTCAGACTGCGGACACAATAAAGCGTTATCAGCAGACATAGCTAATGCTCATAATCAACAATGTCCGGCTGCCAGTAAATGCCAGCAAACAGCCATATGAAAGTGTTGTTAGGGCGTGGACATCAGCTATGAATGCTATAGAACGGCTAATCAACGGTGTCCCACAAAGAGTTCTAGATGGTTCAATCCTCTTGGTAATCTCATCCTGGCGTCTCTATCCGAATATACAGGTGGTAGCTGGGGAAGTGAAAAACATTGACCAAAAGGATGAGCTCATGAGTGATTCTGTACTAACCATCTCGGTTTCCGGTGCCAGTACTACTAAAGAAGGGGTGTTTTGGTCCTTACCATTACCGCGCATGCGATACTACTCCCCCCCTGTCATGGCTGAACGACATCTTGCTTCTGACACATCAAGAATAACGATGGAAGAATTTCAAGTCGACTTTCTGGGTGCAGTCATTGCTCAATGGCGACAGATCTGTTCAGATGAAGAGATATATTGTAAGCTTATCACCTGTCTCTATGAACGCTGTCGTATATTCGAAAATAAAACTCCGGAATGGTTTGCCATTCTTGCAGATGCATCTCTCCAGATCCTGGAATCAGATAGGCCTATGCACACACAGTTTAGCAAATTACTGGAGCTGGGCGGAAGACGATGCGGGGCTTTCCTTGATTATCCTGATTATAAGGAGCCATGATTTCTCGGATTGGAATACTTCCACGTACTAGTACAGTCATTGGACGATGTTGAAGACAGAATTAATCTTTTACGGCGCGCTACAGAAGCTCGAAAGCTCCACCACAATGATGTCATCATCAGATACAAAAAGAATTGTCATGAAGATACAATCTCGTGCTGTTCAATGGATCCTCTGCCATTTGAATGCGAGACAGGGTGCTTGAGAGAAGGAGCATGCGCAGGATGCTACAATCGGATCACACAAGCTGCTGCTGACAAGAAAGGCGAGGAATTGTTTATGCTTGGTCCCGGCTCATTCAAAGAATTTGAAAAATCTCAATTTCTAATCAGAAAACCGGGAGAGGAACAAATGACATCGTATGAAATTGTTTTGGGAGACAAACAAATTGCTGCCTTATTCAAGAAAAAGTCATTCGCGACATACGACACGTATACAAAGGATATTCACGACAGACCATCAGCAACCATGAACGAAATAGAAGCAGTTGTGTCATCCAGCTCATTCAACCCTAAAAAAGTGGACCTTAATTCTCGGGGACAGGATCGGTCCGACCGCGGATCACAGCAACAATTGCGCTCCTTCAATGCACTCACATTTGCTTCTGCATTATATGAGCAAATGAAAGGCACCACAGTTAGTATCGAGGTGATCGGGACAACTATACACAGCGTTCATTGGGCAGCTCCACCCGCTCTCACGAACGAAGATTGGCAGAGGTCTACACCATTGGGGAGAGGCCCTTCTACGCTTGATGGACTTGATTCCGGCTGTAACCCCATCGTCGATCAATCATTAAGAAATGGACAATCCATGGAAACACACGAGGAGGTTAGCGAAGCGTTTAACATCGGCTCTAGTGAACAAGAAGTTTCTTCTCCATCATCAAATACACTCGAGAAGGAAACAAAAATGGGTGGACGCAAGCTACTGGTCGATATGGAGTCCTTTCTTGCACGATCTTTTGCATGCCTCGCATGGTTTCAATTGGGAGAATTTGATATTGTGCCTAGATATTTACGCAGAGTAATAGCGCTGGCAAACGGAGATTCAATATATGTCGCATCTGCCTTGCTTGTAAACCGAACGGTCGATGCAAGCGAAGTTCCTATCAAGAGGGTCTTTGGAAACATTGGTCGACCACAAATGAGTCTGCTCGTTCCGCCCTCCAACCCAACCTTAGCCGAGTCAAACCCTTGCTCTAGGCTGCTGAAAAATCATTCTACCTTCGATGGTATGTTCCAGAATTGCTTTACCGGCACATCTTTGCACCTCACATTCACCGATTTCGAGATGCCTCTAGATGTCGGCACTCACGGAAGAAATGTTGGAGACTTGGACATACTCTCTATGTTCACAAGCAGCGGGCTTTCGTTGCAGAGAGCATGCTCACATCCAAAAGGACAGATCGCAGAGTGTTTTCGCAAAGATAGTGTCGTGTCTCTGGATTGCTGGGATGAATTCCTAGATCTCGCGCGACACATCGCAATATTCCGTGCACATGACAATTGGCAAGCTCGCCTTGGTGCTGCTGCCGCCAGCATACAAGCAGAGAGGAGAATCTTTGTTCTTCCTATGGCGCCATGCCTGCAGTGTGTAGATGATGCTGTTAAGAATGCTTATGTTGATATTATAATTGCATAGCAAAAGTTGATACGGCGACATGGGCATTTGTTGTTTTGTAAGTTCTATTGGGAGATGTACATAGATGGTACGCAAAAACGGCGTATCCCAGTTTCGATTGGTCAGCGTCAGGTGGCGACAGGATAGGTATATTGCCACCACCACCAGGAAGGGCGGCCGATGCGCTCCTGCCACAGGGTTGCGGAGACAGGGCTGATTTTTGGTATGTGTCAGTTAAGGAAAGATCAAGTATTCCACCCCTAGATAGCGTATGGCTTGGCAGGGCGCTGCAACGTGCTCCAAAACAGTTCCTTTGGTGGGGCACAGCTGAGCTATGGCTGAAAGTAGCAGCGATCAAGGACGGCTCAACAACGGCTCCATAACGGGAGCCAGCACACGATCTGCGGAAGCTTGATCAAGCAAACATAAAGTGAAGAGGCGGTAACTGACTATACCGTCTTGTCCATGGATTGGCCAGTCTTCATCATTGGCGCTAAGCCCATTATGCAACGGTATCTCTTTTGGGAATATAGATTGACGAGCGAGCTGCGAACCCCGCTTCAGGTTGGCGAAGTCCTCAACTGCTCTACTGCCAAGGCATGGTGTCCTACTCAGAGAGCACAACTGCTAAGCGAAACATCTCACCTCGTGTGGTGATCGAATTGCTCCTTATTCAATGGCATCAAATAATCTTCTATCTCCTGCAATTGCCTGCGCCGAGAACATTGCTCTTCTCCACCTTCTCCATTCCGTTCCTACTCGACCTTCGTCTAACTCGACTGATAACCTTCCGCTTCATCAAGCAGGCTATACCTTATCTTTTACCAGAGAGCGGAATTTAGTTGGCACACTTGCCTTCCTTTCTAATACGCTCGATGATCCAAATCACATTCCTGCTCTATGTGTCAAAGAGGACCCCCAATCATTGTCCTTGAGCGTACTACTAGCTGTGAACAGAATCAAGTGGAGTGATGGTAATCAAGTCCTACAGGAGTTAAAGCAGGGATTCGAAAGGATATTTGCCATCCTGTCAGACGTGTCAAACGGTAGGTAGTTGTAGAATACTCTTTCTCTTTCTTTGCTAATCAACTTGGGAAGGAGACAATGCTCAAGACGTCGAGGACAAGATTTTCACTGCAATTATATCCATGTGCTCGCGTCGCATCTTGTGCCGTCTACGATTAGTGGCCAATAAGCGGAAGATATTGAAGCAACCCATCAAGAACGTCTTGCAAGAAGCTATAAAATCTCTCGCTCAGCTCGGAAGCGAGAAGCTAGGCAAGCATCTCCTAGCTGCCACGTTGTTCTCGGAGAGAGCCAAAGATGTGATTAAGTTAGCAGATACATGGACCAAACACCAAACGTCAGCTCGGTTGAAGGATTTGGTAGAAGGGGTCTATCTCATGGGACAAATAAGGGAACTGCAAACCCTGGTCAATATCATACCAAACCGTGATATGTGTCCAAGCTCGAGAATGAATCTGCTCAACATTGTCAGCAAGGTTGCGCGGTACCGGGAAGCTGCTCGATTCCTGTACCGAACAGCCAAGAGGTTTTGCTTGGTACGACGAACAAAGGTTGTACTTATCAATCTACCCAAAGAAGCTTTCCTGCGGGTTCCGGTTGATAAGTATACCCCAAGTCTCTCATCGACAGTTGCGAGAATCGACGCAGTCGATCGAAAGATGGACCTTGGTCGCATTTGCCGCTTGATTAACACCACAGAAGTGCAAGCTAACGACCAGTTCGTCAACCAAACCACAAAAACGTTGACAGAAGCAAGAATACATGCCGAAATCCAGATTCTTTCCTTTTGTGAAATTAATGCCTCCAACCTGCCGCCTCGAGTTATTTGTTCTAGCAAGGACGCCTGCTTTCTTTGCAATGCTTTCATTCGCATGCATGGGAAGATGCATATGCCTCGATATCACGGGCGGCTGTATCCTGGATGGCGATTGCCACTTATTCCGCAGCTCAGAGATATGGAACCAAGATTCAATGCGACGTTAGAAAAAAGTGTCAAGAACAGCCTCAGGACGCTTCATTTGAGGCAGCAGAAGACTGTTTACCCGGATCCGAACGAGAGCACACTGCTTACATTACCAACATCTACATCAACACTGCGCAGTTTCGCGTTGTCAGAGGTTATCCGAAGGGAGAAGGACGCTGTACGGGCTCATCTAACGGATGAGACGACTGCAGGACTTGACCCTTTATTACCACCAAGGACCCGAGCGTTCGTCAAGTCATTGGGGAATAGACAGAGTGGCAGCCCCTTGTTAGGCATGGAAACTGCCACCACGGCAGCAAAAGATGACGACAGCATCGAGCCGTCGAATCAGATTGTTCTACCTCCGGATCTTCGAGATTTATGTAGTCCTCAGCTACTTCCATCCAGGAGTACGGCCAATGACAGCGAGAAACTTGTTCAGGGCAGATTACTATCAAATAGCGCTGCATTCGACCACAAATCACAGCTTCATACTGCAGGACCTCTTGAGATCTACATAGAGTACGCTACGGATGAAGTGATGATATCACCTGAAAATGCTTCGCAAGAGCTTGGTTATGGTATTAGATGGCTTCCAGGCGAAGAAGCGAAGGAGCTGTTGGAGTACAAGACAGCATCAATCATCGACATAGAAGCGCTGCAGGACGAAACCTCGCATAAGTTAGACGATCAAGATTGTCTCTTTATTACCGCCCAAGGGGCTATAGTACAAATCTTCTTTAATCCAGGCTTTGGTTTACTTGGCAACCGATGCCGCCACTCCAGCCATACCAACGGCACTTTTTCGGACGTTGTCTAATGTGCCGTACTCGTTCTATTACGGCGAGTGATGTTTCATATTGGCATGCATAGGCTGGAACCGCTGGTTGCAAGTGTGTTGCATTCTCTGAATGGACTATAGCGTAGGATGGAGACGAGTTGCGAGCCATCTGCGGATGACGGCGGAGTTAAACGCCGAGGGAGAAGTCTTTAGATACTAGAAGCTGCTGGAGCGCAACCAGACAAAGACGGTGGGCATGCGGAGTGAGAATTGAAAACGGAGAGAAGGCGAGGACTTGATTGTTCCTTTTTTTGGATGTTGTATCTGCGATTATCGATGCGAATGTGCGTGAAGATTTGCCGCCTACTCGCTAGTAGCGGGGAATGACTTCCATGTTCTCACGTTCGGAGTTCGGTAGATGATGGCGACGATTGGGCCGTCAGTTTTGCTCTGTTATTGAGCGGTGCGCTATCTTTAGCTGCCGCAACAGATGGTAGGATTTGGATAAGAGTGATTCGTCGTCTTGGGGAGTATGGCTTGAGCGTCCGTGCGCCGCGCTCGTCAAACCTTGCTTAGATTCCATAGTGCATCTCCAGTACTTCTTTGGGAATTCCAGCCTCCTACTCATTCTCGAGCAATTATCTATCATCATAGCCCAGCGTGTCGTGCTGTGTTCACACTTCAACCCTTTCTTACTCACCCAAATAGAAAATTGCCGTCCTATAGCAGGATTAAGGTCAGTGCGGGTCGTCCATGATCCCCTCTCGTCGCAGCAAAGGTGTGTTCCACAGCGGGTGACGGTCCTGCAGTGAGCAATAGAATACGGGATTAGTTGCAATCTCGGCGCGTACAGCACCAATCAGCCATGAAATGTGGCTGTTGTCCCTTCCAGCATCTTCTCGTGTGTCAGCTCGAAGTGAAAGCAAGGCGTATTCGACTGCCAACTTGTGATGCGACACAAGCTTCCTTGTCAAATTTTCTGTTTAATCAAAAGACGCAGGCTGGATAATACTGCACTCAAAATCTACAATGCAAGACTTTGCAAAATCGCAAAGGCATCGTTTTTCAAGTCACTATTGGAAATGCGGATAATCAGAGATCTAAGCCATTGCCGTATAAGCTGCCGCAAGATCGGCTGTTGAAACCGCCGCGATCAGCAAGGGGAAGCGAAGACCTCGCAGTGCAAAGCTTCTTGAATAAGAGTAGCACCGCAAGACACTCTTCCCTCGTTATTACCTCCCATATCAACCAGAAAGAATCGCCCCCAGGCAGCGTTATGGAAGCTGCCGCTGCGGTTGTCAGTTTCGTCGGCCTAGCAGGCCCTGTCGCGCAAGGTCTGAAGTTCCTGTATGACTTCACGACCGACATGAAAGACTTCCCGAAAGATATCCGCGAGATGAAAACCGACTTGGAACTAGTGGAAGATTTGATCACGCAAGTGATCCGACAGTGCAACGAGCGTGACGTGCGACTTCGAGAAAGCGCGGCACTAGCGCGCGCGATAGGTCACGCCCAGGAAAGCGTCGAAGATCTCAAGAAGGAGCTGAATGCGTATATTTTGGATGGAAATGTCAAGCGATTCAGGTTTACAGCCAAACTCAGCCGAACGCAAAAGCTCAGGGCAAGCTTGGATAGGACAAAGACCATTATGTTTGAGTTCAAGAATCAGCTGCAGAGGTACGCTTTTCTAACATACTCTTGATGATCGCTGACACCAAATAGCGATTTGTTGTATGACATCCGTGATACGAACCAAGAGGTTCTCAGAACAGTTGAGAAGACAAACAGAAACCTGGAAACATATAACTCAAGTAACCACATGGCCTCACAACAATCCGAGATCAAAGTAAAAACCACGAATAATTCCAAGAGCAGAGTGGAGACTTCGGTTCAGCTAGAAAGCGACACCTCATCTGGGAGTCTGACAGACATTCAAATTGTGGCGAAGAAGCTTGAGCACATCACAGACTTGTTAACAGAAACAAGGATATCATCTTCACCGACTTCATTACCATCCACGCCTGCATTGTCACGCGAAGTCAGTGATATCTCCGTTGGGAACTCGTCCCAAGAAACGCCTGCTAGCAGCGTTTCGAGCTCACCAAGCATTCTAAGTTCAGGATCCCCAAATGCTCGACAAGCTAGCATTGTTTCAGAATATCCTCTTCTACAGTTCAAGGAAAATCAGGTAAGATGAAGTGCCCATAAACATCTACCCATCTAATGTATCTCTGCAGTTCCAATTTTTAGTCGCAATCATCTTCACACAGCGCACCAGCAAACAACGTCTTGCTTGTCAACGGGCTTCAGAGTGTCTGGCAGTATATCCAACGCCAGGAGCACTCTCAAAGGCATCTCCTGAAGCTCTTAGTCAATACTTCGGCGGGATCGGTCTACAAAATGTGAAGCCACCTCAGTTGATCAAGCTGGCTCAAAAATATGTCGATGATCCACCAAAGCGTGGTAGGTTGCGTTCAAAGAATAATTGTCCGGAATCTGAGATTTCACATTTGCCGCAAATCGGGCCATTGGCGGTCAATACTTGGCAGATATATTGCTGCGAAAGGACGGATGTCGTGACTCAGGATAAGACGCTGTTGGAGTACATGAGACATCTCAGAATAGAACAAGAGGTAAATCGCCTTTAGTAATATAATTACTAGGTGTGAAAGGTTTTCCAAGGTTGAATAAAGGCTTTTTTGGTTGTGGGTTGGGGAGGGGGGATCCGGTTTTTTATTTCTTTCTGTTATTGTTATCGTGTATCAAGGACATGAATGATGTTTCCTTGTTACTATCGGAATCCAAGGAGACAAGTTAATTTTGAGTGTATAAATATAATAAGTAAAGATATTTAACGGCGTACAGGATATGGGAAAGAGTGCGTTCGACAGCTCTTACCCACACCAATGTGATTAACATGCTGGTTAATGACACCGAATAAGCTTGCTTCGCTATCCGAGAACTTAGTCTGTGCCTTAAATAAAATCTTAACTATCACCTAGGTAAACACAACGCATAGGCTAATAAGAAGCCGGCGTCCTTCAGCCCGTAAGTCAGTCGTTATGCCCATCGCATCTGCTGCGGCCCTGCCAACCACATTATCCTCACAACCCGCTAACGACGCTCGAGCCTTAATCGCAGCTAAGATCTACGCCAGCAGTAAATACGACGTCAACCATAAATACCAAATTAACGCCGCGAGCCACTACTTCCGAACCTCCGGCAGCAGGGAGCCCCTGGTCACGTGCCCTCGTCGCACTCAAGGAAGACATCCACATCGATGGCTGGCAATGCACTTGCTAGCACTCCAATCACCTTCGTCGATCTTAAATCATTCCCCGGTGATTTCACAAGACAATATTCCGAAGACTTGCGGTAATAACGTTACTGTGAGGAAACACATTGAAGAATTTGTTTGATTTTATATTCCTCTTGTGCTGTTTGTAGTCTGAACGTATGCTAATATATACAATATTTAGCTTTACATATCTGACATGCCCTGCTAACGCAATCAGGGCATTGGAAATGGAATTTCATACAAGTCTCTCCACAGTAATCACAATTGATCTTACCCTTCTTTTTAACCCAGCCGAAACGAGGATGTTCACAATCAGAGACGGTTTGAGCTTCAGATGAAGTCTCCTCAAATCGTCGATTTTCAGCGGCTTGTCGCAACCCTGTCCAGTTTTGCCTTAGTACGTACTGTCTCTCCGCTATCAATGTAGTTTTGAGCCGAGCTTCTGCTGCCAGTTTTTGCTCTTGTCTGGCCTTCTTTGCAGCTTCCTCGGACTTGCGTTCTGCTTCATTCTCTTTCTGTCTGCGTAGCCGCTGTTTCGCTGCATGTTCTTGCTCCATTCTAGCTCTATGCAAGTCATAGACACTCGAATTTGCATTCAAAAAAGCGCATTCATCTCGCAAGTGAAGCAGGAAAGCATGGTCAATCAAGCGTACACGTCCCTCCTAGCGTCAAGTTTTCTCAAGAAATGTGTTCACATCGATCATGATGAGTTTCTCCCCCCAACAGGCGGACTCTGGATGCTGTTTTCTACCGAATTCTGGCAAATGAATGATGTCAGAAAGAACTGGGAGCAATCCAAATGGGCACCAGGTGGTCATCTGCGAGTTGATACTGGTTTCGGAACATCAAGCCTCCACCTAGACTTTGGGGATTTCTCGGTTACCACCGAACCCATCATACTTCCCCTTTTTGCTTCCCCATATCCGCAGAAGGTTTCCGCATCTTGCGATGCATCTGGGTCCAATCTCGAGTTTGACATTTCCTTTCTGGGGAACTCTTGTCTCAAGATTCAGTTTCCGGTTCATTTCCTTCTCTCTCCAGAGCGCGGGTACAAATCGCTTTATTCCACTAAATCCCATGTGGAGTTGGCTGGAGTCTTCTGTGACATTTTCTAGATAGCAGTTCAATGCACTAGTTGGTGGGTACAAATGCCTTATAAACTTGCAATGCTCCTTCAATACATTGTATCAAGCCGAATATGACAGTGAGAATCAAGATGAGTGCGGCCAACCAAAAAGTAAACCACTGCACATTTTTCCTCCGGTCATACCACCATTGACTGAGTGTTTTCGGTTCGGCATCGTCAAATACTTGTTTTAGTACCACAAGGCGGTCACGCCAGCAGTAAAACCTTTCTATTTGACGGGAATCAGCTTTCAGGTGGCCACACTTCAGTAACCCAGAATCTAGCTGCTTCGCTTGGCAATTCTTTAATAACCACTTTCGAGACTGCACATCTGACTGCGGGAAGACAAGAGCAAGCGACCGCAAAGTTTCGTCGATTAACTTGCTGGGTAATAAAGATCTTTTTCCGTTACAGTAAGTTAGCCCGGGTTAAGATCGAATTTAGGCTCACTCACGTTGCATGATACTTTAGGAAGCTTGCGTGGTGGAAAATCGATACTTTTTGGTCGTCATCAAAAAGCCTCAGATGGTCGGCTAGATTATCTGTCCAAACAATCTTGAGGCCAGCTATGCGTTCGAGATTTCGGGAGTTAAACAGCCGTTCCAACTTAACTGAATCTCTTAGAGTCGGTGCTGAAGCAAAATGGCGCTCAACACAATCTTGGAGAGTGCCGGTAGTCCACAGAACGTCTGTCTGACCAGAGAAGCCAAATTCCACTGTTCCCACCTCTATCATAAGCAAGAGGCGGGCTGCCAAGTTTACTGCGCCGTTCATCGCCTTCTCGTCAACAGGCCGATTTTGTAATTTGTAGCTGTCCCGCAGCGACTGCAATACAACCTCCCGAGACATGGGCTGTTTGAGCAACTTCGCAATTTCGACAATGTCGCTATGTGTCCTTGCTGAGGTATGTCCTCCCCGGTCATTGAGAGCTTGGCTACTTTGTTCAGCGTAATATTTAAAATATGCGTTGCACGGGATGTCGATTTTTTCATCGATTGTGAATGGGCCCCAGAGTTCTTGGAGAAGTTTGGATCTGATCTGAAGAGGCATATCCAGACGCCGAATATCCTCATCCAAAAGTGGCACAGGGATCGAAGTGGGGCACCGTTGCGCCATATCCACTAAGGCAGTGACAGTATTTCCAGTAGCATTTAATGAAGCAAACAATTCGAAGGTATTGAAGCGTTAAGGACCCTATCGTGTCTTGTAGTGTAGAAACTTGTAGGTAGTTATGTTAAGGAAGGCTGATCGAAGAAGGCTGATCGAAGAAGGCTGTGTTGGACGTGCCAAGGCAAGTTGCTGAGCACTGCCTCTTTCAGCCTTGGCCTCAGGCAGTGTCTGAGCGGGGCTTTCACCCCTTCTTCATCCACACTATCAGTATTAACATTCCATCCATTAGACTCATTATAATGGTCCACAGGCACCCACACACACCAACATAACAACATGGTGCCACGGCACCTTGAGTTCGAATATGAGCGTTCTACGAGGCCGATTGTCACCTATCTTTAAGAAAAACCACTTGGCCAGACCCGCAAGACTCAATCGGAGAGTGGCACTCGAAGATGGGTTCTCACAACTGCTGGGAGGCGATCGGACCAGCGCGGGAACAATGGACAAGACTGGCACGAGAGATCCAGAAGCATCTAGAAGACTACCATGACCCTGTTCCTAAGGGCGTCATCTGGTCCGGTTTCCTGATAGGCCGAACGAAAAAGACTGCTAGACCTACAGTCGTCTTTTGTTCCATAGACGCTTGCTCCCGCAAGCAAGTGAGGAACATCGTTCTGAATAGCGGACTGCTTGAAAGTTATCCTGGATTTAGGACGGCTGAATGCTCCAAATTACCTGACTTTGACCAACTTGTTCCGCTTGGCGACCAGCCTATTGATTCCTTACGAGGCCTCAGCACTCATGATGTAAAACAAAATGAACAAGCACAATTAATAAAGATTCCACAAAGTGTGGCTCGATTCTACAGGAGCCTAACCACTGGCCGTTTTATGGTTGAATATTCTCCGCCACAAGGGACCCCGAAGCGAGCCACTATTTCCGGGGCGATTAGCATTTCCGACGATGACTATCTTTTCACCGTCGCACATATATTTTCAGGCCATTCCCCGATTCAGGACTGGACGAAGAGCGCAGACACCCCCGAGTTTGACATTGATGACGATGACGATGATGACAATGATGAAGACATGAATGAGCAATTTATTGCTGGAACAAGTTTAGGGAGTTTATCACCGTCATCTGAGACTTCTGAAAACGCAATTGAGAAGCAACTGGATTCGTCGTCAACAGAAGAAAACCTGCCTGAAGACGTACGAGAAGATCAACCTTTGATAGAGGTTCAAAGTATCAGCCTGCCACATGGCACTGTAGCGATACCTTCTTCAACAAAAAACTTCACGCGTTCGGGAGATTGCGTCCATAAGTGGCCTACTGAAGAGGTTCAGATCCTCCTTCCACTTGACTCTATGCTAGACTACTGTTTGATCAAGCTTCCAGACAAAACGTTTCCAATTCCACCATGTGCATGGAAGTTAGCAAAGGGTACCTCGAATGGTGTCCTTCAAGCCCCAGAAGCCGGTCCCGTAAATATATTTTCTCGTAGTGATACGAAACACGCGTCTCTATCAGGCACGCCTACTTTTATTAGTCAGGAAGAATATCCCCGGACCCAGGAATTGTGGACAGTTCGAAATACCGGAATTAACAATGAGAGACTTAAGGAGGGAGACTGTGGTGCTTGGGTTATCGTCTCCAGGTCCAGCGAGCTTTGCGGCCATGTTATCGCCGGGAGTCCAAGCTCAGGCAATGCATACATAGTGCCGGCTTATGCAGTCTTTGAGGATATCAAATGCCGATTCGGGCAGCCTGTATGGCCATTGCGCTGGTCGAGTTTTCTTTCATCGGAGAGGCAGACGCTCCAGGGCCATTCGGGCTTGGTTAAGACAAATACGAGAACGCTGTATCAGCTGCACCAGCAATATCCTATCTCGATCGTACCGAATGCACCAACTGCCTCCGCCCAACTTGAGATGCACACTTCGCAGCAGCCGCAAAGAAACAACCTTAGCGTCGCGCTTGACGCTAGTCGTGGCTTAGTCTCCCTAAACCATACAGGCATAACGCCACGGAATATATATAGGGACCAAGGATGTAGTCGCAGCTCAACTGACTCGTACGGCTTTCCACCATCTCTCTCAGCGCATTCCTCGATTTCTTCGGCCAGCTACAATTCGTCGAAATCCTATAGTGGCGAATCCTCTATCACCGATTACAGCTCTGCATCTGAGTCACTAAACGTTACGAGCTCAACGACTCTTCCCCGCCCTCATGCCTTAATAGGAGTGAACAATCCACCTGCTGCTCAGTTAATGAATCGATTCAGCTCAAATGTCTCGATAAGCTCGCAGAAAAAGCATAAGTGCAAAATTTGCGACAAGCGATTCACTCGCCCAAGCTCATTGCAGACACATATGTATAGTCATACAGGAGAAAAACGTGAGTTTGTTTATGTTGAGTGACTTCCTTATTTAAATGCTAACGTATATTATTTAGCATTTGCTTGCGAGATTGAAGGCTGTGGTCGCCACTTTTCAGTTGTATCAAACCTCAGGAGACACCGCAAAGTCCACAAAAGTAGATACTTAAGTCATCCATCTCCAGAGGATGCATGAACAGCGATCAAATTCGAAGGACCTGCCTTTCGATCCAATATTTCATGTTTTATTCAATACATTCCGCACCTCGTTGTCGCTAGCGTCTTTATTGATGTGTGCGCTTAGATAACCACTGTCGCAATTTTCGCCAGTCTATGCTTATTCTAGAAGTACCTGGGATGAAAAAGAACGTTGCTTTGCTACCACTATAGGCAGAACGGGGCTGTAGCAAGTCGTAAAGTTGTATAGCGTTATGGGACGGAGCATCTCACATCTGCGGTAGAAGCTCTTAAGAGGCCGTCCAATGCTTGTTAAATCGCCTGCCATATTGCCTTTATGCAGGGCGTGTAAATTGTCACCGTCTAAGAAGACGCTGTTGTCGATATTATCGAGGATCATCAGCCACCGCCCATTCCTGCTATCGAATGACCACGCGTGCACGAGCTGCATGATATCTACATCTAGGTTCTCCTGACCCGGCAGCGCTACCTCTCTGTATCCCTACTCAAAGCGTGCGGGATTGCTCGCATCAATCATGTATCCAAAGCACCAGGGTGTGCGACTTTGCCTCGTGGATCCGATACGCGTACTCGCTCGCGACCTGCGATTTCCTGGGGATCTGTTAGGTCCCAGTCGAAGATCATGCCACAGGCCATGACTCACCCGACGCCTCCTAGCCTGACAAGAGCTATACAACTGTGGTTCGGGAAGGCTACTCGCTTTAAAGAGATGTCTGCGATCGACTTATAGTAAACAAGGGTGGTGGGATACAAAAGAAGAGCTAGAGGTACAAGGGATGAAGACGCGCAAGAAGAAGCTGGGAGCGGACCATCCAGACACGCTGAGCAGCATGGCTAATCTTGCTATGTATCACATGGAAAGAACAGCGCCGACATACACAAGCTTTATGCCTTAGGGGAGAACGCGTAAGGGTTCGCCAGCGTCTGCTTGGATTTGATCATCTTATACCAAAGACCTTTTGGCTACTCTAGCAATGGGAGGCGTCTCAGCTCCCCGAGGAGTTACTAACATCTCGTTTCGCCCTAGTTAATAGACGTCTATCTAAGCAACACACAAGGGGCACGTTGATGAGGACACTTATGTTTGAAAAGGGCTTTAGGCGAGAACAAAATGGCGGGCATTCTTTCTATGAAAGAAAACATGAAATTGAAATTGAAATGATCATCACAGAGTATATGAGAGAAAGCATATATCCCCTCAAGGCTTGCGCCCATACAGATGATGAGGATATCGAACTGGACACGTCAAATAGCGTGGCATCGAGAGCGAAGCAGCAGGATGAGACGACTGAGTTGTGTATTCAAGTTGGCCTGAATCAAAGAAGGTAAACTATACAGTTAACAGCTTACCCAATTGAGCTTTTGCTAGGGGCCTACCGATTTTAGTGCGTTCATGGAGAAAATTCCTCCATTCCCATTCTTGAATACGGTGACGGCATTCTCGAGTCCATGAACTTGTCCCGCACCAATATCCTATCTGAATATGGATGGACGCCGCGGGAATATCATGAAGCCAATCTGTCGGCTGTCACGGGTGATCCATAATAGTTGTGGTTATGAATTTAGTGGTCGCCGAACGCCACGAAATGAATTCTGTGGTCACGAGGCACTCCTAAACCCCGTGGTGTCGTTCCTCTGTGATGGAGGGGGACACTATTTTTCAATATAGAAAGAGCAGGGAGCCAATGCCGTGATTTAACACGGAAGAAACAATGTGCCATTGACTATATTGATATCAAAGGACGGTTCCTTCAGAATGCTCGCATAAGATGTTGTATAATCTCCAATCAAGCCAATTTCATCCTTGCAGTTCTTCTCACTCAATTGATTAATCACTCGTTCATTGCCGAACCAGCATCAACATATTTGGGCACCAAATTATTTGATGCATTAGGCTGCATGGAAGACTTCATCAGTTACGCCCCGTGTCCCATTTTTGCCTTGTTGCCAAGTCGCACTT
The DNA here is from genome assembly GCA_023627715.1 of Periconia sp. R9002. Taxonomy (NCBI): domain Eukaryota; kingdom Fungi; phylum Ascomycota; class Dothideomycetes; order Pleosporales; family Periconiaceae; genus Periconia; species Periconia sp. R9002. The sequence goes on along the minus strand of JAMAHW010000052.1, from coordinate 102,570 downwards.
CCGCCAAATTGGTATTGGTGGCCTGCAGCCCTACCCGGCGATCTGACCTGACAGGTATGAGTCAACACCTGCCAAGGGGCGCACTGTGCCCCTGTGTCCATATACCGTATGTATTTTCTCACACATAGGGGATACAGCACAGACCAGATTTTTACCTACTGTAGTGAGGAAACTTTTACCTACTGTAGTAAGGCGTCTACCTGATACGGTTGAAGCATTACTCTACTTAGTCAGATGTCAGATTTTGGTGTGTCCCTTATGGGTGAGAAAATACGGTATACAGCAACACACATGTCCCTGATGAGCCTTCAAGGCGAAACGTTTTGACCGATTTACATCATCACAATTTATAATACTTGCTTCTCACCGGTTTTTTCTATACCAACAACTCTTCTTGTGTTCATCCCATTTGAATTAACCCTAGTGGATAGTGAGGCAGAGGATGGCACGGGACGGGATACATGCAACCGTGTAAGTACATAATGTACTGTTCCCAGGTAACATACTGTGCCAAGCGCTTTTCTCACCTGTGTTCACTAGCGAGACCAATAGAAGAAGTTGTTGCACCGTGTAGCTATAGAGTAAGTCTGGTAAGGAACTGTGCCTAGTTGCTTATCTTACGTACGTTTACTAGCGATACCTATAGCGTACATGTACCCGTGTAATTATAGGGTAAGGTACTATGCCCAGGTGTTTATCTTACTTGCGTTTATTGGTGATCTGACAAATTTCCAAGAAATAACTGCTTTCCGACCCCGAGATGTTGTACTGGCTTACTCCTCGGGTCCGAAATCAACTGGGCCATTGTTCACAAAGAGACAATGGGTGAAAAACCTTCTGGATGTAGAATCCTTTAAGTTCAAAATCACATTGTTCACAAAGAGAAAATGGGCGAAAAACCCTCCGGATGTAGAACCTCGTAGGTTTAGACCCACCGAGAAAGAAGTATAAAGATGAGGAAGTCTGCAATAATATCTCTTCTTTCTGTATCGCATTCGTCATCTCAAGCTCGTTGTATCGATCTTCAATTGTCATCAAATTTCCCCATTTCCAGAGTCAATCATAAAACAACTTCAATATGCAACTCCTCAACCTCACGATTCTTCTCGGTATTACAGCATCGGTTTCAGCCATTGATGCCTCTCTAAGAGTCAGAAGCAACTGCGATTCTCGCAGTGGAGGTCATACATGCACAAACTTGAACCCCAATGTAAACATCCTCTCCTTCGATAAATCCGGTATCCCCTTGAACCATAAAGTTGCTAACGTACCTCCGCAGACCTGCTGTGGTGTCCCCTCCGGATCTTACAGTAGTCTCGTCTTCTACGCTGTCCCGACCGAATGGTTCATAGAAATCAGAGGACACGAGGGTGGTAACTGTGGCCGGGTCAAGACCGTCGATACTATATCCGGCGCCACCGAGAAGTGTCTTAACAATGGGCCTTATACCGGAGCAGGCTACGGCTTTCTCTGTAAGTCCTAATTCCAACCTGAATTTTGCAATGTCTTAAGATCTTGGCCTGAAGACATGTCTTGGGATCTAACTGGGACTCTGAGATCTGGGATACTACGATCCTACCAATTTTACGAAAATCAAGGCTAACTTTGACACAGCAAGGAAGAGGGCGGGCGAGCAAATTCCTGAGGGTACCTGTTCCGCATCGGAAACTTGCACTACAGTCAAGCCGGATCAGTTGTTCCTTGCTGATGGACAGAAGTACAACATTTTGGACATGGACACAGGTCTCCTTGATGAATTGACTGGGCTTATGCTGAACGGATCCAGTAAAGCGGATATCCCAGAAATCTTCAAGGCCTTTGAGATTTCTGCTTAGATATCTATAGTATTGTGCTATGGATCCCTTGGATGAGTTGTTATAGTGCGAGGTGGTCGATTGTTGTGATATGCTAGTATTTTCCTGTCTTTACCTTTAGTTTCTTCTTCTATATTTAGAATATAAAATAAATCTATGCTAGCAAAAAAATTATCAAGTATTAGAAGAAGATGTGATAGTAGTATGCTTTTTAATATGTTAAAATCGTACCATAAAGAGTTGTGTTTCTAGGAAACCCTCTAAGATAACGAAAAATTAGAGTAGCAGATACATAACTGGACTACTATAGTTCTGGGTCCGAATCCTCGCAATTACTTGTTATCTTTAATCTATCCTATACACGATATCTAGGGGATAAATAACCAATCTTTACTTAGAAGAACATCTGGTTGCTTTGAACAAGCAGAAACGACATGTACTCTCAGCTGGCAGGCATTGGAATGACTACTATGACAAGCAGGTATACTGGGCAAGAGATACGAGCAGATGCTGCGATATTATAGTTGGTAAATATGTCAATATTGGATTTTCGCAGCCTCTATGCTTTTGGGAGACTGGTTGGGTATGTCTAAAACCAACTGCCAAGAAATTATAGCTATTTCGTACCCATCATTAAGCTTACACTTGCAACTGACTACGAACCGTATTGCTACCAATGTTATAGAAGAGAGTCTTAACTTGAAGATGGGGCAAAGTTAAACGTCTGCCGAAACTGCCTTCTTACGTCATTTTGCATATCCTGCCAGCAAACACACCCATCAGCAGAGTGCGCAATCTTGCAAGACGTTGCAGCCGATGACAAGATTTTGGTAGATCTATACCGGCGAACGGGATTGAGCTCGACCGTCTCTTACACCAAATTTCCCAAAAACCAATATTGTTCTCTTTCTTTTGCAACGGACTGGTACGACTACTACACGAGGCTATCAGACGTATGTGTGGGCGGCCTCAATGCAAGAATGAACCCAGATCTGAGGTACCAGGCAGATAACCCCAGACAACGACAAATTGTAGAATATTTGAGATACGGTACCAACACAACACTCAAAGTTCGATCAACCTTCACATTATAGGTGCAGCTGGAGCAGAATTTAGCTCCGATTCCGTATTCGAGGAGCTATTGCACCTTTTACCATCGCTAAAAGCACTTCATATATCATTCATAGGGCTGAACGTAGTAACACTGGAATCACACACTCCAGTGTTGCGCTATGTGTACTTTCATGGGACGATCGATTTCCATTACCGCCTGGAAAGGTCCATATGACGCACACGTCGATACTGAGTTCTACAGGACGCCAGATTTAATAGCAGCCTTTCGCTCAGGGTTTTCGGTAGACGCACAAGCGGACTGGTACCATCAAGTACCTTGCGTATGCGCCACATCCAACACTCTTTACTGCGGATAGACAATTTGAGATTCACGGAGAGATGGGAGTGTGGAAGAGTCTGGGGGCTGAATTTGTAAAAAGCCCCGAGGTAAATAAGTGGAAGGAAATGTCTCCTTTACTTGTAGTATGTGGAGACAAGCCGAATGAGGTCGACTATAAGAATTATTGGTGGTATATTGTGACACAAAGCTAATCCCAAGTAGCGGGCTGGACTCTGTGAGAGGATAGTTGCTGATGATTTTAGTGGGCTGTTTCCTACAACCTTTGTGCTAGGCAGCTAAGCTGTAATGTTAAATCTCGTACAGTGCTATTAGACCTGACGGCCCTTCCTGCTTATAGTGGCGATACGCAGTGTCATAATCATTTTGTTTACCCTTACATATCACTCATAATCATACTCATGCGGCTAGATCTACATTTGCGCCAGAATTCTAAAATCTCAATGCGGTGGTGTATTTCTAGGAAGACAAGAAGCTTATTAGGGTAGTTACCTAACGGAATATCCATGTAAAGTAAAGCGAGTGACGTAGCGAAGCTAGGTCATGACTAAACTGTATTCTGCGACGCTTCCTAACATTCTGCAGGAACAGACACATGTTTCTGGTAAGCTGCAGTTACATCTGTGCTACGTTCGTCGAAGTCTGTTTCAGAAGAAGATCCCGCCTCTGTGGAGAGTCGCGTATGGATAACCGTAGCAGGTGCAACCATTGATCGTTCCAGATTCATACCCGCAAAGAAAATATACTCCCTGTCCTCCTTCACTATATTATTGATCGCCTCGCGTTCCTGTGAGTCCAATTCAGCTCTCTTTACCGCAAACCGTTTCCCAATTTCAGCTTGTCTTAGTTCTAGCATATCCTTGTTCCTTTCTAAGTCTTCAATCGTGCTTTGAGTTTGTCGCCGCATTGTTGAAATCGTGTAGATAAATTCATGGTTTTGAAATAGGTTGACGAGTAACTCAGCGTCGATGATAAACTGCAGGACTCTATTTGCGGTCATCCGAAGTCTGTGAACAGCAGCATGGCGAAGTTGAGCAATTGAAGCTAGGAGGTCGGGCAATGGTTTCGAGATATCCCTAACAACATTTGGATGAAATTGATCTTGATTTGTGAGGAAGATGTTGTGCCACCGATTGAGTTCAACTGCTTCCGCACAATCCCATCCCTCTCTTTGCAAGACTCCACTAAGCTTCTGCTGGGCAAAGGCGTAACAAGCTTGTTCAAGTTTATGTTGAACTCCAACAAGCAGCCGATGTTGAACATCAAATGGAAAGTACACAGGGTAAAGCGACGTTGCAGCAGATACTGGTTGCGGAGATTCGGTGATTACCGCGGCAGAAGCTGCTTTACAGAGTAAGCAGCTGCTAGTACCCAACTTCATTGGAAAATACCTACTTATCCCAGCAAGTTTGCTTTCATGCCTTCCTGAGTCGTCTTTACTCTCTCCTACCACTTGTTTCATGGCCGCGTCCTCATTTCTAGCTGCTTCAGATTCGGATATAGCTCTTTCAGCAGTCTGAGTAGGAGAAACTTCAAAAACCTCAGGAAAGCGAATTTTGGCTTTCAATGTCGACTCGAATATTTGGTCTTCCAGAAGGTCCTTGGCTACATGACATAGGCTGTCGATGGTATACTCCTGGATAAGGCGTCGCACGTCGACTTGATTTTTGTGCTTCTGAATTAGTTTGCGCACCTTCTTCCCCCGACGGAGTTGAGCATCGTTTCCCTGAAATATCCCTTTGAGTGCTAAATAAACAACCCTGTGGTCGGGCGGATTCTTGGCCATGGCTGGTTTGGGGTGGGATATGTGAAATGCGCAGGTGGAGTTGCTTTCCACTCCTTTATAATGATAATGACGGAAAGAAAGAGCTCCGTTAACATTGTAATGCGGCTCCCCACATCTAATTTTCCTGGAACTACGAGACCATTCAACCGTCACTTTGACTTTTGACCCTACCACGGTTTAGTTGGATGAGCGAAAGCTAGTTGTCGGTTGGAGCGAGGCGTTGAATAGTTCCGGCAAGAAATGCCGCTTGTGGCTGCGCACGAACTCGTCTTGAAAATCAGAGCGCAAAACTTTCTTAAATTTCTTTCGTTTTGAACCCTGGGATGCTTTTGTAGAGGATTTTAAGGGCGAAGACATATTCTTTAGTTCAATAACCTCCGTTGATAACAATAAGCCCATATTGTAAGGCCTAACTGTGCTTACAATGCAAGACTCTATGAATTTGGCTGATCTTTACGAATTTGGATAGAGCCGCTGGATCGTCGAGCAGGGAGGAAGCTGACCGTAGCATTGGAGATGAACAACTGGACGCAGCTAGGGAGCAAAAAAGACGCTTACAAGTGCTATTGATGTTGGCAACGTGATTTTCATAGATATTTATTTGCCAAGATCCAAAACTCGGATGAGATGGGCGACACACCTGAACAGCGATGGCCTGACCTACGCGACTCCGATTTTGTGTACAGAAGGCATTAAATGTGAGTAAACATTCTAGCCTAAAAAAAGACCAGAGAGTAGAGAGGGTAGTAGGAATAAGGGTTCGAAAAAGGTAGAGAGGGAGAATAGGGCCTATATTATTTAGTACTAAGGGCGTTCCCCCCTTAAACCCCCCTAGGTATATTTATTCTTACGAGGGGGAGACCCCCTCGGCCCCCTTTATACCTTTCTATATAAGAGATTAATTTCTCTGAAATGCATTCTTCTCGGTCAGGGCTAGTGGATTCCACCTCTTAGCTAGGATGCCTTCTACTCAGGTTGATTATTATCGGCGTGATCGGTCCTTCGCCGATTCAGAATCACGCTACGGTGTGAGCTGGATATAGGCAAGCTTGTGGTAAGGGGTACGGCGCGCTTTCTTTTCAGGGGAGTTGGGTGCGGCTTCAAGTTTTCGTTGGGCTGGAGGGTGAGAGAATTTCATGCGGTAACTAGCCACGAACTGATGCAAATATCTAGTTTGTTAGTATTCATAGTATGGTGCGAGGCAGATTTCGACAGTGCAAGGGATAGCGGGTGCGGTTCGGTCATCCTCCTTCCTAGCGTTACTCAGATGTTCGTCCACTTTGGTCGGGTGAGTGCATTCTAAAATCGCCTCTGCTAGCCCGGCATATTAGTTTTGCGCGCCACCCGGTGGGCTGTGCAATCAGCCACGCCAGCCCCTCAGCTGAACTTCTTCACCCTTCTTTATCATGTTAACACACATCAGTTCACAATACCTCTCACTGTCTCGCTTTTCGATGCGATCCTTTGGTAAATCACTACCCACGTTTCTTTGTATGCGCGTTAATTTTGATAGCTGGGATTTACCCTAGCATAAGACTGCTCATCTCTTCCCTGGGCTGCCGCCTTGAGCCTCCGAGAGCCTTTTCTACCAATTGCCAAATCCATCCCTCATGCGTCTTTTCAAATGCAACATCGACGGCAGCTTCAGCCCGACTTGGTTTGCACCGGCTCGTATCCCTAGCTATGCTATCCTTTCCCATCGATGGGAAGCGGATGATCAAGAAGTTACCCTACAAGACCTTAAAAATGGCTTAGCAAACGGAAAACTCGGCTATAGAAAGGTCCAGTTCTGTGCAAATCAGGCTAAGAACGACGGCCTAGAGTACATCTGGGTCGATAGCTGTTGCATCGATAAATTCAACAACGCGGAACTTGCTGAGGCTATTATTTCAATGTTTCGATGGTATCAAAATGCGGCCAAATGTTATGTCTACCTAGGAGATGTGCCATCGAAGCATGACTCATGGTTGTCAGACTTTGAGAAGAGCCAGTGGTTCAAGCGCGGGTGGACTCTGCAAGAGCTAATCGCTCCCAGTAATGTCGAATTCTACGCCCAAGATGGGCAGCTGCTCGGCAATAAATCTACGTTACAGGATTACATTCACAGCATTACAGGTATCGAAAAGTCGGCACTGCAAGGCAACAATCTAAGTACATTCAGTATCAAACAACGACTCTCATGGACCAACTCTCGCCAAACGACACGCGAAGAAGACCTCGCCTATTGTTTGATGGGAATCTTCGGAATCAATATGGCGCCGTTATATGGCGAAGGCGCCAAAAGCGCAATGGCCAGACTCAAGAGAGAGATATCCGCACTAGATCCTGATGGTATGCAACAACGAGCTAAGATCGCGGCCTGGCTGTCTGCTGCTACTCCAGACCAAATCCATGAGGCAATTCAACAGGCAGAGGGTACCTGTGAATGGATCTCTGAGGACAGCAATTGGCAGGCTTGGGCCTCGTCCGCTGCTCCCAGTTTGCTGTGGATGCACGGCGAACGTAGGTGCTTCTTTTACTTGCGAGCTTGGCTCATTGCTGACAGGAACAGCTGGCGTTGGAAAAACAGTCCTAGCGTGAGTTCTCATCTGTGACCCCGCTCAAAGTCCTGACATGTCTAGGTCTGCTACCATCAACAAAATCAGCTCAACAATAACGCCTACTGCAACCTTGGCATATTTTTATTGCAATACTGTTGATATTAAGCAACACCAAGCTGAAGCTGTTATCGCCTCTTTAACGAAACAGCTACTGTTGAATTTGGCTCAGCCAGTTCCAGATGCTGTTGAAGAGATCTACGAGAAAGCACTACAGTCTGATAACGCTAAAAGTCGACCCTCCGTCAAGACCCTTTGTGCAATTCTGCAGCATGTGCAGTCTTGTTACCAGGCTGTAACATATGTAATAGACGGCCTGGACGAGTGTTCTCGAGATCAACGTACATTACTCCTAGACGTGTTCCTGCCGCTTCTAGAACGCGAAATACCTCTCCTCAAACTTCTCTTGAGCAGCCGGAATAAGGATGACATAGCTGCTAGGCTTAGTCACTATCCGCAAATAGTTGTCGACGTTACGAAAAACTCGGCCGACATACGAAGCTTTGTCCAGTCTCAACTATCACAAGCTGTTGAAGATAAAAGACTATTGCGAGGCCTAGTGACAAATGAGCTGTTCTTAAAGATCAAGGATCGGCTCAGTCAGGATGCGTGCGGAATGTGAGTCTTCTCATAATACAATTAGAGCGCCTGATTGACATCCCAGGTTCTTGTGGGCGAAGCTCCAAATCCCAATACTATGTACTGCTTCATCGGAGCAGCGCATTCTCTACTTACTTGACAATTATCCCAAGGAGCTTGACAAGCAATACAAGCGGATGCTCGACCTAGTGCAGGACCAGGAGGCCGATGTAGTTGCCCTCGCTATGGACATACTACTTTGGACCACTTTCTCATTCAGACCCTGCACCTCAAATGAGCTTTGGACTGCTGTAACAGCCGCCGACCATATCACTGGATTTACGGCTGATGACTTGAGTACAGATTATGTGGTAGCTATCTGCCATAACTTTTTGCAAGTCAGTACCGCTCATGGCGGAATGGTCTTGATCCACACTAGTGCAAGACAGTACTTGACCAAACGGTTCGGGAGTGCAGCAGGCCATGGAAATCTCGCGTCGCAATGTACTCGGTAAGGAAAACGTCCATGCTCTACAGGTTTCTGCTAACATGTCGACAGCTACCTTTCTTCATGTGGCTTTGATCGGCAAGTAGGGCAATTGCTGAGTGATTATGTGGATCCAGAGCACATCGAACAGCCATCTCTGCCACCTGAAGAAGGAACAGAAAGATTCATGGAAATGTGGACCGCCATTGAGAGGATGCGTTTACGTACACTGAGGTTCGAGGCTCCGCTTGAAGTCTATCCGTTTCTCGCCTACGCCGGAAGTTATTGGCTACAGCATGCTGACCTCGGGATTGGGCATTTCGCACTATCATCGTTCCCATGGATACTGAATGAGAACTCCAGTGTATTCGCAGCCTGGAGGGCTTTGAATAGCATAGAAGGTGGCCTCATTCTTAACACGCTAGGAGACCTAGGAATCGACCGACTCGAGGGTCAGATGTCCGAACACCAGTCCCCTGACATTGTAGCTATCTCAGCCCACCTTGGCCTGTCTAAGCTACTCTTTAAAGTCTTGGAATGCTTGCCAGAGCGAGATCATAAGCTTCGTGCATTAAACGCCGCAGCTTGTGCAGGAATGGTCGAGATAGTAACCACCTTACTTTGGCAGAAGGACGTTTTAACTCCTCCTGGACCCTTCCGGGCGCTTATGATGGCGGCACCGTCGAGTCATGTCTGTGTTGTCTCCTTACTGCTCGACGAGGTCAAACGAGTAGGACACGGTGTCGATAATGGCCAATTCAGTGATTGTATAATGGTAGCTACCATCGGAGCATGTCTTTCACCTATCCAAGACATGATCAAAGCAGTTTACAGAATCTGTGGAAACCAGAACTCCCAACGTTACAGCACCCCAATGATCAGGATAGCCATACACATGGCGAAAAATGTAAAGAATCCGATTCGTGACGGCGTATGGGAAGTAGTAGCTGCCCTCGACCAGGCGTATGGAGGTCGCGAATGGTCACCGTTAATGATTGCTTCATTACGTGGCAATGAACACACTATCCCCACCCTGTTAGAGGACGACCCACCTGATCTGGAAGATATCGAATATGCTCTAGCAACAGCTTCAATCCTCCGTCACCAAGGTTTTGCCAAAGCCATTATTCAGCGCACGAAAGAGGCTTCAATACGGCTTTCAAAGGCCACAGCCCTTGCTTTTGCCATATCTAACAATGATGAAGCCATGGTGGAGGCCCTCATTACTGGCGACTCGCCGCAAAATCTTTCTACACTAGCTGATGCAACGAATGGTTATAGATGGGAGACTACAGTTGGTGCCGCTGCCATGGTGGGACATGTGCCAACCATGGAGTGTTTGCTATCGCACAAATTTAGCCTCCGTATACAGGACACTTCTGGGAAAACAGCATTGCATCACGCTGTTTGGCACGGTCAGGAGGATATGGTACAGTTTTTACTTGATAACACCTTACCCGAAGACCTGAGAATCCAGGATGCCGATGGCAAAACTCCTTTGGATGTCGCAGAAACTCGTGAATTTGACGGTATCGCGGCAAGAATTCGCACAACGCTAAACAATGCGCTACCAAAAGGCACCAAGAGAAAATTGGCAGTTGGAGAATAAGGTTGGGATCAAGTGGGATTTCAGTTGGGAATGAGGGCCGCGGGGTGAGATTGAAAGCAGTCTGCAAGTTATGGAAACCGGGAAGGGTGGGCATGCATTAGACTTACTAGACAAGCGGAAGGACAGAGCGAAAGGTAACTTCTGGGGGCTTGAGACTCCGGTGACGTGTCGGATTTTCAATAGAAAGGACCGAAAGATTCATGATTGATTCATTAGTGATGTGTGTCCTGCACTTTACATCCACGTCCATTTGTAGTTGAAACGTTGGGTGGCATTAGTGGGTAAAAAACGATAGTAATCAACTTGCCCACTCTTCAAGTAAGGGCTGCAATCTGACAGGACGATAGAAACGTGCATCATAGTTCCGTAGTATCGGTTATGACCATTTTCATTGAGTCAGTTGCGTAGAACTAGGCGTATGACTTCGTGCTTCAGCTGAAAGTCTAAACTAAAGCTCATATACCCCCTTTTCTTTTGATCTTGCTCGACCGGACCCAATAAACTTACCACATAAAAGATTCGGGTTCCGGTTGCCTGTACGACTAATAAGTCGCGAAAGAAATCTAACTAAGATCACGATTAGAACTTAGCAGATAACGTTAAAAGAATACAGAGAGTTCAGATACTAGCGCTCAGGCTAAGAACAGCTGGGAAGCTGTAGGTTGATTCAAAGGCGGGCGATTGCACAGCCCACCGAGTGGCGTGGTAAAGCTGGCGGTGGTAAACTGAAGAGATGAACACCTTGGTGACACTAGCAGGGAGGATGGCCGACCCGCTCCTACCACAGGGTTGTCCTGAAAGCGACGAGGATGTGTTTGGGAAAGATGACATCTCATGGTTGATCTGCGTACGTGCTATGGCTCCCATATTTAGCTACTACAGTGGAACCCGTCCTAGATCGTTGCCGTTATTGGGCGCTAAGCTCTCGCAGCAAGGTTCAACTTCAAAGTCCTTTCAAACCCATCTAGTTTCCACGGTCACGTTTGATCTTCTGATATCCATATAAAGCTCTAACCCATAGCATCTGACTTACTTTATTTGACGAACTTGCGACAAATGCTGAAAAAACCGAGTGCGGACCAGTTGTTTCTCTTAATGTACGAAAACCTGAGCTTAAGCTCACGATATTTTCCGAATTAGTACCTTTGTAAGGAACATAATGAGTGGCTGAAAATGGAGGAGGGGTAATATGGTGATATCAAAGTGTGATTTCGGTTGCCCATTTTCCTACCTCTACGAAAACATATACGATTTTACTCCCTTCAAAAATTAGATGATGTCAGTGCGTCATACATATAGAGGTAGCTGAAGAATTGCGCCCCGCCCCCCCTCCAAGAAAGCAGTTATGAAGGGTTTGCTTTTTCGGTTATCTTGATGTTTCTGTTCCCCAAAGGGGAGACGTGCAGTACTTGTTTGCCCCCGCGGGTAATTTGCCCGCCAAGTATTTGTTTTTCCGGGGTATATCATCCGAAATCATCTCTAGCAATCGCATCTCATCTTTTTTTCGCGATTCCTCACGATCAGTGTGCTATTCTTACAGATACTCTGTCTGCCCTTTACTCACTCCGTCATGTATGTGCTGAGACGCCCATGCTTTCAGTACGCCAACAACATTCCATCGGTCATTCCCGGCGCAAAGCTTCGCATCTGACAGATCAACAAACCCTCAGCAAAAGGAGCTACCTGCCAAAACTGAAATTGACTTCATTGCTATTGAAAAGAAATGGCAGACGAAATGGGACTTATGGGGAACAAAAATACAAGAAAAGCGAGAGACAGATGAATATGATCGGTTGAAACCGTTCTACATAGACCGTACACGCAAGCCGACTATGTTCGGAACGCTTCAGTCCATGTTGACGAAACAAGACACTTATGAGTCTTGCAGCAATAAGAGAAGCATGATTGAGCGAATCCTTTCTGCTCAACTCTCACGACGTCGGGAACAGGAAGCCCTCCTTGCTTACAGCAATACATACGGCGTGGACGTCGTTCGAACATATATGGTCTTCAGTGAATACTATGACACCAAGAAAGAATCTCCCATCGACGAAAGACTGCTGAAAGATGCTCAACAGTGGTTAGAGCGAGTTTGGCAGGCAGTACGGGTAACCCATGTGTCCATTATTGACCACGGCAATTTTGAAGCGGACCCCATCTATATCGACAACCACTCCGATGACGAGACACTTGATGAGTTCCTCGACCAACAAATTCGCGCCACCCAGTCTTTAGTACACATACCTCCAGACCTGCCAGGCGATTTCTACCTAAATCGAAGATACTACCTCGGCAGGGACTGCCATGTCTGGCCCGCTGCACAAGAAGCCATTCTATCGATGACCCAGAAGTCAGACTCCGTGGATTGTCGGGAGGTCAAGACCCACCTTAGCAACCTTGTTGATCATATCTTATCAGTTGAGAACAAAGAGGGTTGGGATTACTGGCCTCATAGCAATGTTCTTTATCACTCTACTCGCATATTGTTATCACTCGTAGCGACATTTGCGCCCTCTTTTGCAGAGGCTGGTTGGGAGGCTCTGCATTACGGACAGGAACATTGGCGAGACTACCGACCTGAATCCGAGAATGGGGAAATTGCAGACGGAATTTACTTGAGTGATGTTGAGGAGGAAGAACTTGAAGAATATGGGTCTGAGTACAGGGATCTTCCCCGACAACACCGTCCTGCAAGCTTATCCTCGATCTTCACTCAGCCATTCCCCGTTCCTGAGTCTACCGAAGTCATTGAGACTTTGAAGCGTCGGATAGTCGAAATAGAAGAACAAGAAAAGGAGGAAGAGGAGAGGCGAAGATTGCTATTGCTAGATTTGCAATCGCCACCGACGAACTGAACTTGTTTTGATTGAAGAAGGCTTTGGACCATGAAATTTCCTTGTTAAGGGTTTCCTTCAAACTCTTGATTATATCTCCATTTTCTAACTTGACTGGATGGTGATGCCTCTGAAGAGTGTTTGGGACTTTTCATTGGACCAGCTGATCATATGCAACATGTAGTTTTAGTCCTTCCACTCATTTAGGGACTATGGAGTTTGACAATATTTTCATCAGTTCAATTGCGAATGCAATTTTCCATTGAACTCTACTAATCATTTTGCCCATCCCTAAAAAACATCCCTTCCAACATGCGGCGCAATCGCACTACCCAATTACCAACCACTGATATGCAGTCTTTACTCAGGATTCAATAGATATCTCACATGCTGCACCTCTCAACATCAAAATTGGTTCCTATCAAATAGATAACCGTGAAACCCTGTAAACGTCGTAGTATATGGCTCAAAATGTTGGTATTTGACATATATACTAGCAATTGGAGATTGCGGCACCTGCTATATTTATTCTGATATCGGACGGTTCACTCTCTACGTTCGCTCTTCTAAAAAATTAATACTATCTGTCCTAAATCTTTGTAGTGCTTTTCAAACAATGGTGCACCCAGTCGAATTCAGCTAGTGTTTTCTTTAAAGCAGAGATACACTACAGAATTCAACAATTCGCTTTAATATCTATCTACATGAGCAACTGGGACATAGTCTCTTCACACCGTACAATAGGAAGAAATTGTGCGCGATTTCAAAGGGGCATTATATATAGACAAGCATCAAGCTTGAAGTTCCCAGGAAATGGCTCCAAACATTCATGCTAAACGTTTCGATAAGTCGAAAGGTAGTTTCCTTCATGCTCTACAAGTAAAACCTGACTTGTGGTCTAGTTTCTTGCGCACAAATTTAAATCGAAGCGGCTTCAACATTTCAGGGTCACTTGTGTGATTTTGAGTTAGTGTAAAATCAGCTCTGTACTCTATTGCGTCGTGAAGTTTTCCATCGTGGGCAGCTTTTAGTGTGCTGAATACCGCATGATTTACCTCTGTGCACGTCTCGGTTTAAGACATCTCAAAAGCATTTTTGTTTGTCGATAATACCGGTAGTGTAGCAACGCAAGCAATAATATCCTGCTTCTTTTCGCGCGCAGCTACGGGGCGCATTGCATCACTATAGAGGAGGATACACATCAATCCCCAAATGCGCATCAACGACACCGAATTTAGGTGTACGTGCCTAATAAAAGAATTTTCAAACGGTAATATAAACCTAGTCCCGCTGTCACAATAGCAAAATACGAGGATTGCGTTCCACGGTTGTGCATTGCTGATAATTGTCTCCTCGTGAGGCCCTTTTTTAGCGCATCTGCAATCGACACCTTGAGTTTTGGTGTTTCGATATACCTTCCTAAATAGACAGTTTGGATACTTGTTGCACGTGACCTACGAACATGGAGAACACCAATCGTTCAAACTTCTTAGTATTTTGGTCCTTTGGTGTTTGAGAAGCTTGCTTTCTGTATGTATGCAGATAAATACCGCCATTGGAAATGGAGTTTCTCGTGTCTGTGATTAGTTCGCTCCAAAAGATGTCGCTCGCCTTTCCATGGGTCTTTTTTCTAATAGATTGCTTGATCGGTCCTGCTTTTATTCTAGGTGAGAGTGTATTGTTAAAATAAACACGCAAAGAGTTAATTGGTTTTTCTTTTAAGATTTTCATTCCAATGCGCAAAGGAGTACCAGTCTTATATAAATGCCCATGATTACCAACAGGCGTACTCAGCCAAATCCGCAGTATTCTCTCAATGAAATTGATAAGAGGAATCAAATTTCTACCGATAGTCCTAAGTAGTTGCCCAGTTCAGCACAATCATTGCAGCACTTCCTTGGCTGGATATTTTTTAAAACAGGTCTGGACAGCCTAAGCGATACTCTGCACTATCTAACACTCATTGCAACATTTTTAAAGCCAAACAACATCTATTTGATCTATATGTCGACCCACTTTGGCATTCCAATCATTACCCACTGTTTTGATTCGCAGTTTTACCCCTCCGTCGTCGCCAACTCTACGCTGCTGCGCATTCATGCGCAAGGCGGCGGAAACAGCCTCGCAATCGCATCGTTTATAAATTTGGAATGGCATCCAGGACACCGACACAGCTGGATAAAACAGTGAGCCATTAGCACATCAGGTCACTTTCCTCCGATACGTTTGTAGCATCTCCGAGCATTGATTTGGAAAAAGGCGGAGAGAATACGTACCTTTGAAGCACCAGGCAAATCGCTCATTCCACCGGGATAATCCACACAAGCAGCCAGCTGCTCAGCAGTGCCGTTGAGAGCTTTCTGCCCGAGGCAGAGGGATGAGTTTATGACGTCGAAGCAGGCGTATTCGGTGTTGACTGGGCAGAGGTTGGTTGTGTTTGCCGCGCGAGGCTGGATAGTTGTTGGGATGGCGCTAGTGAGGGTCGCGACGGCTGTGAGGAGGAGCATGGAGGCTGGAGGTGCCATGTTTAGTGGTTTGGTGGCTGCGACAGCAATGAAAGATTGTTGAACTGGCAAAGTAGTTTCTTCGCGTCCAATATCTCACAATTCTCTAAGTGAAGTGTCATGAAAGGATTTCAAGAAGAAAAAGCATGTGTTTCAGATAGTACAGTAGCAGTAGCAGTAGCAGTAACAGTACCACAATCACCCTCTCCCCAGAAAGCCAGAACAACAATCTCAAAGGCCCCACCACCCAACTCCCCGCTCCCCACAACCACCACAATAGCCAAGATGCCTTCCATATACCTCCTAAATATCTACACGTTTTGCCAGGTCGAGGATGAACTGCCGTTAATAAGCATAAATGGAGGAGGTGATTAGGCGAGACGTCTGATTCGCTGCTCGCCAACATGACGACCGGGATGCATGCAACGGCCCGCTATGATCATCCCGCTTGCGATCCCGAAAGGGTTAACTTGGTGTTCGAGAAGGTCGGAAAGATGGGGCTGGGTACGGGCGAATGGGGCATGGTCGTTTGGGGCGATTGGCAAGGTGGGAGAGGTAGGTGGTGTTCTTCTTGTCGACGACGGTACTGTATGATGGATGGTCCTTCATCAAGACTGCGGGGCTGTTGTACCGGCGTACAGAAATACGGAATTTTGATGTTGCTTGGCTCAACACTTTTGAACCCTCTTTGGTAAAGTATACTTGGTCAGGTACCTCGATTTCTTTGGTGGCTGTATTCTTCTCTTTCCTTCCCCTTCGACTGTCCTCATCCGCCTGGGCAAACCTCAAAATGAAACTCAACATCACTCCCTACCTCGCGCTCGCCGGCCCCGCTACAGCGCTGATCCGCTTCCAATGCGCGCAACTCGTCGTCGAGCGACTCGATCCGCTCGTCACACCAGGCCAAATCCCCTCGCCCCACGTCCACCAGGTACATACGTTTCCCACACTCTCTCCCCCCGTACACATCTCGATCTAACTAGACGTTGTGGAGATCGTCGGCGGCAACAGCTTCAACGCCTCCATGGCGCCCGACAACGACATGCCGGGCGAAAGCACATGCACGACATGCCAATTCTCGCAAGACTTCTCCAACTACTGGACCGCGGTGCTCTACTTCCGCGCGCGCAACGGGACGTACCAGCGCGTGCCACAGAAACCTAATACCTTCTTTGAAGGCACCGCGGGCGGCGGCATGACGGTGTACTACATGCAGGACCCGCTGTACGACACAGCGCAGACAAGCAAAGTCACGGCGTTCCGGCCTGGGTTCAGAATGTTCGTTGGTGACATCAATGCGAGGACGAAAGAGCAGGCGGCGAGATTTAGACAGTTGACGTATACGTGTATGGATGATCCGGGGACGAGGGATCACGAGACGGTCGCGTTCCCGGCGCGAGTGTGCAAGTATGGGATCATGACGAGTCTGAGGTTTCCTACGTGCTGGGACGGGGTTAATCTGGATAGTCCGGATCATATGGCGCATATGAGGTGAGTTTCCTTCTTCAATTCCTATCCGCGGGAGGAAGGGTGCGTGCTTGGGAGGTATACTGATCGCGTTGCACATAGCTACCCCGAGTCCGGCACGTTTGAATCCGCTGGCCCTTGTCCCGCGACGCATCCCGTGCGCACCTCGCAGGTCATGTACGAGGTCATTTGGGACACGTCCAAGTATAATAACCCAGAGGACTGGCCTGAAGACGGGTCACAGCCTTTCGTGTGGAGTTTTGGTGATCGAACAGGTTATGCGAATCATGGCGACTACGTAAGTGCTACTCCTACAATTCCCCGGGTACGTTGGATGAGGTGGCTAATGATGATGCTCTTTTGATAGGTTTTTGGATGGCAGGACGATTCGCTGCAGCGGATTCTGGATACGAGCTGTTACGCAACTAGCTGTGGTGGGAAGCAGCAAAGCATTGCGGATATGAACAAGTGCGCTGGACTGCCTAAGATGGTTACGGAGGATATTGGTGACGAGACGTGGTTGACGGAGCTGCCTGGTGCTCACATGCCTGAGTAAATCATTGCGATAGATTTAATTGATCGTGATACGTCTAGAAGGAAAATTGTACATAGAATATACTCAGCCGAGGAAGAGAATTGGAAGGAAAGTGTGTCTATTTGCAATGGGTAGGGGAATAAATCATGCCGCTCACGGAATGTTCCCTCTCGAGTGAATTAACATGAATTTATTACAAGAAAGAAGGGTAGGAAAGGACAGGAAGTCTACTCTAATAAGTCCGGCAATGCAAACACATAACAACCCACCCAAAGAACCCTCTAGAATACTGAGAAAATTTCAAATTACACCCCTTCTAAAAATCCCATAAAGTCCCAAACGCATGCAGACCCTCGGCGCGACACCCCTGCATCATCTCATCATTACCTTGCATATTCGACGTGATGAAGATGACCTCGGCCTGCCATCTCTCCCACGTATCTCTCAACAGCTCCATGGTATCGGGTCGGCCTCCGCGCTTCTTGGAGTCCCAAAGAATCATGCGTTCGGGCTCGATGTTGTTGTGAATCAGCCCTGAGATGGTGGGACCGAAGGTGCGCTCCTGATCCGAGCCGATCCAAATGAGGAACCAGTTCGGGGATTGAATGCACGTTGAGAGCGCTGCGCCGATGCCAGTTCCCGTGCAAATGCGGATCCCGCGGCGGAACATGGCTGAGGCGTGGCCTACGCCGGCTATGGTTGTATATCAGCATGTGTTCCTGAGAGTTGCGTCAGTGTTGAAGATATACGTACCAAATTTCAACTCGCGCGTCCACACCGTCTTGGGCGGATTCGCAACAAGCTGTTTCGTGAAGTCCCCTTGCACGCCGCAGATCATGTAATGGCAGTCTGTGTTTCTACCCTCACTGATGATTCCAAAGGCGTGGTACTCCATGATGGATGTGCGACTAATGCGGCCCAGGAGGCCCTGCTGCATGCCTCGCTTGAACCGCAGTACCGCGACCTTGGGAGAAGGGATTTCTACATCCACCGGGACCTCGCGCAGTGTCACCCATGGGATTAACACGAAGATGGTCATGAAGACTGCGAACCAAAGTTCTTGCGAGCTCAGCATGGCGTGCGTGTCGTCCCGCCATTCTCCGCGCTTGATGTCGTAGACATTGCCCATCACGACGAACATCCATGTCGTCTAGTGTAACATGCCGCCGTTAGTCTCAATCGGGGTGAAAAATGGGATTTTGGGCAGGGGAGGTACGTACTGCGAGGCCTAACCATCCAATGAACCGGTGGTGTTTTTCGAATGCATTGTGGTATGTGCTAGGATCTGCGTCAATTTTGCATATGCATGGAGAGAACATGGGAATTGGACTTACTTGCGAACCCACGGGAAAGCGCTGAGGACGGAGACGATGATGAAGACGTTCGTTACGATTCCGCTGACAATCACCGCAGGGTGCTGTACGGCTCGATACCTGATGATATCTACTATCTTGAAGACAAGCCACGCAGCTCCAGAAAGGGCGCATCCGGAATGAATTCCTCCGACATGCTGCAGCACAGAGGTTGCTGCATACTTAATTGGTAATGGTGCCCACTGTACATGCCCTTAGTCAGTGACCTAGCATTGACGGCGCCTTGATGCAGCTACTTACCCAACGCAGGCCATATATGCAGACTAGATAGAGGAACCTCATCCAAAGCTCATTACGCATCAAGATGGCACAGAGAAGATTGCCCAGCACCAGCGCACCCATATGATTCTCCGCGTATGGGAATCGACCAAGCGCCGCCATGATAATTCCCGCCAAGTTCAACAACGTAACGAAAGTGAAGAACTTCCGATAGGTGTTGAACCACAGTTGAAATAAGATCCAACGACTGACCTTCTTCGGCTTCTTCTTGGTCAGCTCAGGCTTCTTCTCCGTAGCCTCGAGCTTGCTCGCATTGGTAGGTTCTTGAGGGGCCTCAGGGAACGCGAGGGATAACACGGGAACACTGGAAAACGGCGTGATACCTTGGTGGACCGGCGACGCGGGCGACAGCTGGGATTCGAAATCCGATGTTGATCGTTTCACAGCACCCATGTACGCGAACGGCAGCGGCGGTGCGAGCTCAACCACCGTGCTATCATACATGCCTTTCTCTGCATCGTCCACAGAGTCCTGGCTATGGAGGCCATCCCCCCCACGGAGGCTTTTTGATTCGACAATGGCCATGATGTGCGGGCTAGCGAGGTGACCTTGGGCGAACGAGAAGCAAGCAAAAGCAAGCAAGAGCAAGCTTACAAAAATCGAGGCGTCGAGAACGCGGCTGCTGAGAAACTCCCAGAGGTACAGGGGTGATAACGTACTGATATGTCCAACTTATATACGTACCGTCTGTTATATGAAGAGCGCCAGCCCCCATCTTGCGTCTGTACACCGGTCCAACATACTTAGAAACGCCCCACCATCTTCTCATATTCAGACAGGCCTACACGAAGGAACAAAGCCACCTCTTCCACAATACCATAGACAATGTACCACGTCAGATTGACTAGCTGCATCTGCCGGAATTCATCGTAAAGAGCCGTCAGCTTGGAGCAGAGTCGCCGCCCAACTTGCTGTCATCTCGCAATAGGCCGATGGAAACAAAGGAAACCAAGGTCAAGGAGGGCAGGGGTGTTGGCTCGCATATGCCGAGAGTGTGTCTGGAAGCGGTAAAGGCAAAGACATAGCATATGGGTTGTACCACTCAAGTGTGGAAAGCACGCGGACATCTGCCGTCCGTGTCAGAAGCTGAATTACAGGGCCTGGTTTGATGTTTTCATTGTTCGCATCGAAGATTGCCTAGAAGGACCAAATCAATACTTGCTCATTATCGGTTGCCTGCAGCAAGTTAGGTGAGCGTCAGCGGTGCGCGAACACGAGGCGACGCGGGATGCGGCTCCGCTACCAAGCTTGCGCCCAGCCTAGACCAAGCATTTTCACAACGGGCGATACGTATACGATTTCCTGATCGATGGCTGAGATTGACACTTTTGTCTTGGGGTTGTGTACGGTGCAAGCTCGCTTCGTCGGGAAGATCGCTTGTTGTTCCCGTAGGCCTGGTCGCTGGGGTGTAGTGTAGCTACCTGCTACATGCGCTCAAAATTTACTCATTTCTAGAACAAGCCAAGGACAAAATTTCGGAACATAGATCCTATCGTCCGCGCGCGCGCTTTTCGACTACGTGTTTCGTGTCATTGTGCTTTCCGCACGTGATCGGGGCATTTATGGAGCGGGCTGGAGTGGCGTTAAGCCATATACAAGCATTAATATAAATAGACAAGGAATCAATCTGGGAGTTAGCCGAGTCATCTACGTAAAGCGTTAGGCTTCTAAAGAGACATTTTGCTGCCCTCCGCATGATCTCATCGCACGTCCATGTACAGGTACATTGATGTAATTTGAGATTGAAGTTGCGATCCTGCCTTACACCCAGTAAAATCCTGTCCCACGCATACCACGGGAGACCTACCTGAACAAATTTTCAATGCGCCGTGCACAAGCTACAAGTACTCGGTTCTATAAAATCATACTAAGCGATATGATCTGATACATTCGTATTGCACGCTGTTCCCGCTGTCCACGTATGCATCCAACTCGGCTCCGTTGCAGATCAATACACGTTGATAAGCAAACACGAACAAAAACAAAAACTTCGAATTTCAAGTCTATCTGAACTCAGCTGCTGTGGGAGATCAGTGGTGAGACCGATCAATATCGACTCATTAGAGAAATGCCGGGACTTGTGCTATGATGTCGGCTCCGCACAACCAAACCCCAGTCCCATGCCGGCAATAGATAGCATTGTGGGGAGCAGTTGGGAATCACTCTCTGTGCTATGGCCACTACCGCAACTTTCGCGCAGAGTGTGTGGCTGCGTCTAGAAAAAAACAAAGCTGTGCCTCACTGGCGATCAGAGCCTATCAGGAAGGCAGAGAGCCGTAAGACATCCAAAAGTATGCGCATCAGGCTAGACGCGCGGAGCAGTGAAACGCATGTGTGTATTACTATACGGGTCTGATGAAAAGACTGCAAGAGCAGCAAAAATCATGCAGTATACCTATACGGCTTCTAATTTGAGGTTCCGACCTAGAACCGTCCCTTCGTTCCACTCTGGACGAGAATGTCACATGCGCATTCCTGTTCGTACCTCGATGGATCGCTCAATGAACTGCAAATGAACTGCACATGGGATGACATAAATATGAGGGGGTATGATAAGAAGCCAAGAAGAAAAAGACACTCATTTTCGCATCCGTTTTGGGTATTCCTCCGTGCATGTTAAATGACGAAACACCTTCCTTGGCACTTGGTAAGATTTCCAAAGCATACCATTACATCTTAACGCGGAACAGATACCGAAGCCTGACTTGCGCGATGTCGTATGTGATGTACTCGTTGTACTGCAGATAGGCGCCGGGGACATTCGTATTGGTCGGAGGGTGCTTCGTATCGGGCTGCGGAATGCATTAGCTTCACGTGTGATCCACACTGGGATATGTAAGGCAGTCTTACCATTTTAATGCCCGCGAGGGAAGGATGAACAGAACCGGCGTCCTTCCAGACCTGAGGTCCCGTCATGCCTTTTCCCCACGTAGAGTAACTTCCATTGTTGTAGGCGTCCTCTCCGGCATTGTACGAAGCACCGGTCAACTCGTACAGGGGGTCACCCAGTTCAGCTTCACACAGCAGGAGCAATGCATGTCCTCCCGAGTTGTAAGCGCAGCAGTAATTCGCCGATTTGGAGGACATATCGGCGAGGTAGATACCTTTGCCGAACATGTAACCGCTCACTGGAGCTTCCGGTGGAGCGATACGAAGTCCTTGACTGAGAATACCACCGAAATTCGTCGCGCGGGATCCATGCCATAGCAGGCGGCGATCGCTCTTGACCTTTGCAAACCGACTCTTGTTGAACCGATCCAGCTCGCCGTTGCGTTCAATCCGGAAGATGTCCACCACCTGATACTGCACGTGGTGAGTGGAGCCTTTGGTGTCGTTGAGATAGGACGCGAGCTCCTGGAATTCGTTGCCGTTGCGGTCGAGTACAGTCATCTCCTCCAAGCCAAGGCCTTGGAACTGCCGGTCGAGAACGCTGATATTCTCGGAGCTGGCAAGCTCTTTCTTCATGAGTGCGGCGGCTTCCTTCATGTCACCTAGCGAATCAAGCAGGTCCAGCTCTCGTTTCAAGGTGTTGGCGTCTTGAATAATGGGCGGACGAGAGCGACCGAAGTTGTGAGGAATCACCGAGTAGTAAGTGTTGGACAAATGCTCGATATCGCTCCTTGTGGAAGCTGTCGGCGTAACATTGAGTAGAGCAGCAAGATCCTTGAGGGCTTGGAAGCCGCGATTGATGGTAGCTTTGCTGAGTTTGCCCAGGGGCATCTTCTCCGCATCGTAGTTCAGCGCAGTCATGGCTTGATTCATGTAATCGGTGTTAAAGATTAGTCGCATCAAGTCCTGAACTGGTGGAGAAAGCGTTGACTTGGCTGGCGATGCGCTCCGTGTTTGCTCACCAGGTGCATCCGCCATGTCCTGATCATCGTCTCCGTCGCTGTCTGATTCGTAGCTGCGCTCGACGTATGCGTACTTGCCCTTCTTCGGAGCTGCACCACGATCATCCCATGACAGACCACTCTTGTCCTTGAACTTCTTGTTGTATTGCGCAAGGGCGTCGTCGAGGTCACCATCTCCCAAAAGCGCACTCTGGCCTCGGTCACCTACCCGTCCCCAGCGGGTCCAGGTTTTGAAGGAATTGTCGCTCGGATTTCGCAAAAGCTGTGTTGGTTAGAGAGAGAAGCGCATAGTCTCGGTTCCAAGATTGCACTCACTTGGATGCGATAGAATTTGTTGTTGTTGTGCGATGCATTGGTCTGATTCAAGAGGGCATCGTAGATGACGCCGTCATCGCCAACATAGACGCGAGAGGTTTGGAGCGGGCAATACTCGTCGATGGGAATGTTGACCTCGCGTGATTTTGCAATGGAGCCTTCGCCGACCTTTGGTTCCAATTTAGGAGCTGATGCCGCGGGGTCCAGTTTTGCGGCCTTGGGTGCCACAGTTGAAGCTGAAGCTGCTGCCGAGGATGCGGCTCGCTTCTTGCCCTTGGCGGCACCATTGCCATTGGCAGCCGGCTGCGATGTGGCTGTCGCCCCCACCAGGAGGTAGCTGTCGGTGTCCTCGGCTTTGTTGTTTGCCGAACTGTCATTGAGCCAGTCGATAGAAACTATCGGGATGTCATTCGATTTCGCATCCTGAACCTTCTTGGAGTTCTTCGCTACGTCGGCTGCCGTGGAAACCAGAATGTTGGTGTCTGCTGTCACGGATTTCGCAAAACCACCACCGAGAGAAGCGATGGTGTTTTGGACAGCGGATTGCGTCTGACCGGGGAAGGTACCGCTGATTGCCAGGGTATAGCCGTTGAGAGGCGATGCTGACTTCTTTTTGGGGGGCATAGTGGAGGAAAGCCAACTGGCAGTCAATTGGATGAAGGATGTTGTCAATTGGCCTGTAATTGGACGGATACGAGTTTGATTTAAGAGGCGAAGTAAGTAGGAAGCATGGTAGAGGTGAAAGAGAGCGCTGTCGGTGTTGATTAATACGTGTACGGGGCGTCTCGCATCCGCCAATGACGTTGCCTCTCACCCCCGAGAGTTAGGCAACAGCCAATCGCGTAGCCCACTACTAACGCGCTATCACCTGACCTTCAGGCTGCCATCCGCTTACCATCAGCATTCACTTCGCCCTCCCTCACTTGTGACGCCATCAATTGACTAGTTAAATACCTTGATACCGCCAGGCGAAGGCAGCAACTCCAATTGCACGACACCCACACCCCCGCCGCAACCATGGCGAGTGCAAACCTGCTCGGAATGCCGCTCGAGCTTCTTGTGCACATCATTGCTACCTACCTCCCAACCGAAGACCTTGGTGCTCTACGCTTGACCTGCAAAGACCTCGACAAGGCATTTTTTGACACATTTGCCAAAGAGTTCTTCACCAAGAAGCAGTTCATGATAAGCTCCCACAGCTTGGGTACATTGATACAAATCTCGGAACACCCAGTCTTCAGCCGCTATCTCAACCATGTGATCATCGGACTGGAGAACTATGAAAGCCACTTCAACACCCCGCACGAAATAGAGAAGCGGAAGTTGTTTCGAGACGGATGGGGCGATCAATCCAGTCTGCGGCGGTCTGGGCGTGCCCGAGACATGCTTGCCCAAGCGTTTCGAAAACTCCCCAACCTCCAGACTCTTGGAATCCGCGACTACGATGCAAATGGTCGTGTGCGCGATGGAACACGTTGGAGAAGCTACGGTGTCTCTACGGTTCGTCGACAGACAGGGATGACATTGAACGCGGGTGTCTCCACCTCAGCCGAATATGCATCCGAGATTTACGCTCTATTACTTCGGGCGTTGAGTGACGCTGGCAAGACCATCCCTTCGATCGAGATCATATTGCGCCATAGCCAAGATGGCATGAGAGATACTGCCTTTTATGTTTCTCCGGAAGATACGGGATTGCAAACAGTGCTTGGGGGGCTTCAGTCACTACTCCTGACTGTGACCCTGTCCCCCAGCTACGGAGGACAGCATGGGGTTATCGAATACGACGCTAATGGAGCTCCCAACATGCTACCCTTTTTTATCACCCACATTTCCTACACCAAGAATCTCAAACATCTTCGCGTCAACTTTTGCAAAGGACAGGATGCGAATGGCACCAGATGGTTGCTGAAATCTCTCGCCACAACCCCCAACGTCCTCCCGAACCTGGAAAGACTTGAATTTGGGAAGGTGGCTCTGGAGCCTCACGTACTCGTGGACGTCGTCGCTCGATTCTCAGCCTCATTAAAACACATCACCTTTTGGGATATCCAACTCGTGTACGCGAGCGACAAGCATTGGAAAGACTCCGAGGATCGTTTCCACCCCTGGCCCCCGGTGCTCAGGACGCTCTGCAAATTACCCAACCTTGAAAGCCTCACGGTAGGCCGCATCTCACACTCGGCGGCTAACGATTATTATAATGATTCGAGGATAGGACTGGAGGGAGGCAAGGGTTCACAGGAGTGCAAGGGGGATATGAAAGTGGAGATACCCAAATTGATTGCTGGCTTCCATGTAGATTGGCCCCAACCGCCCGTCTTTGCGAACGATGACGAGGATAATAGCGAGTACAACGATGAGGATGAGGACGAGGACGAGAACGAGGACGAGGAAATGGAAGACGAGTGAAATGCCTTGGGAATATGCATCGGGAAGTTATCAGGTAGGTAGTGGAAAGATGCAGCAATGCAAGGATGCGTTGCACGGTCAGGACCATTTCACGACATTTCTGAATAAACTATCCTCTTCCATTATTTCGGGCTTTTTTTTTTCACAAGCGAAAGCTATTTCCCATATTTATCTGACAATATTTGGGTATGAAAGAAAAAAGAACCCCGATCCATCACCAAACACGTTGGGTCCTGCTTCTCTATGTGCTGTTCACAAGTGGTGCTGCGGTGCTACCCCACCACCCCCACCATTCACAACTGCAAACTGCCGTAGTCAAATTCTCCAGAACAACCTTTCATTAGCATCACTCAATACAAGAAATAAAACAAAATGTAAAAATGAAAAAGCCTTCTTTTCCGACCGCGCATAAATTCCCCCCGTGAGCTAATAGTTTCTTTCTTCTCCCTACTCTTTTCGCTTTTCTTTCCCGTATAAGGCACCCCATACCATCCATCCATCCACCACGCCAACCACACCAAGCGTTTTTATTAACCCCAAAACCACTTCACTCCAATAAATACACCACCACACCCCCCATCCCCCGCGCATCATCATCATCATCATCATCCGCACCGCGCCCACGAAAAAACTAACAACATTAAGCGGATGTGTGGATAAGTAGCCTTTGCAAACATTGAAATAGACCGACGGACGGCGCGATGCGATGCGATGCGGGCCGCCTGAGTTGAGCGGAGTTGAGTAGGTATGTAGAAGCTGGAGATTGCGCGCGCACAATGACATGTCTCGTCAGGCCCGCGCGACTGCTTATAGGGAGAGAGCTTGAGGGAGAGTGTGTGAGGGTTCAGGGTGGGGATTTGTATATTTAAGTTTAGGTATGTATGGTATGTACCTATTAGGGCAGAGATTTTGGGGGGGGAGGCCGGGGGGGGGGGGAGTCGCCGCGCATTCCCAACATCGAAGTGGAAAAGAAAGGCACGCAATGATCTACCCCCCAAACCCCATAGAACCCAGCAACAAAACCTGCTGCGTTCTTCATTCTCCTTCATACCTACACCGCAATTATAATGTATAATAATAATACGTGCGCATCAAGAACAATTCCCCCCATCTCCCCGCGCACGCACACACGTACGTCTTTGCGAGTGATGGCGGTCTGGAAGCTTAAAAAGGCGCACGCGCGCGTAGGCTACGTACGCCTTGTGGATAGGAATAGTGGGATAGGGTAGGGAACCGGCAAGGTCCGTGTTATCGATACCTACTCTACTGTATTGCTGGAGTATGTGCAGAGATCCACATGGGACGTAGTGTATGGTGGGTATACGATGGCAAGGTTAATCTAGGTACGAAGCCGGGGGGGGAGGGGGAGGCTAGTATCCTCGTCCGCGGAATGAAGGCGTTGTCGTGGATGTTGCGACCGCGGAGGGATGGATGGTTTGTTTGATTTGTTTGAAGTCTACTTATTTCCATCTATCATGTCTTCATGCGCCATATCGTGAGAGGAATTTTATCTCGAGGGTAGAGGCATCTATCTCGATTCTTGATGGGGAGGGGAGGGGGGCCGTTCGTAGCCGCGCACAAGGATTGGATTGGATGGATGGGGCTAATGAGACAGACGGTGGGACCGGGACGGTAACTAAACTTCTAGAGCGTCTCTTAGAGGGGGCGCGCTCGAAAAAATGTTGAGCAACTCCCGAGGTTTTTCCTTTTTGCCTTTTCTTATTTCCATTTTTTTTATTTCCAAAGAGAAAATATGGCGACTTGCTTCGCCCGGTTAGCCGTGCTTACGGGAATAAACTGTTCGGGAAGGGCGAAGTCGACCGTGTTATTTGCAAGACATAGATATTCATCACAGCGCATGCCCATCGGGTAGTGACTTGTACTTGTACCTAGCTGGTTACAAGTGCGGGCAAGCGGAATACGGGGAAGTGGATAGATGGATGGAGAAAGTCGACCGAAAAGCTCGAAAAAAACCCACACGCTCTCCACTTGAAAGGCGACGGGACGTGGTGATGCCCAAGTGTTGCCTCGACATACCCACACGCAGACCGATGAAGGCCCGACATAAAATTTGAATCCAGCATGACGCAGACGTGGCTGACGCATGTCGAGTTGAAATGAGAATACGACCTGTACAGTGCCTTGCGTGTACAAGGCGTAAGATAGGCGGTGATGTGCTGTACCTGCGTTACGGCCGATCGCTGGCAAACAAAGTTCCGTAGACGGGTGTGCCTGGCATGAGGAGAGATATTACAGGCTCTCCACCAGGGTGCCACGCCGCGTTCCGCCCCGGCGGCCATCCATGATTGACGGGTCCCCGGGCTGTCACTCACGATTCACATGCCTCCAGGCCCATGGACTTGTAATTGTGTGCAAGTGTAGTGATGCAATCGTCCCGTGATCGGCGCCGGCCAAAAAATCTAGCAGTAGCCCTGCACCTAGCCCTCAACTCAATCCCAACATTCGCTCTACCGCAAAAATCTGTAAAGACTTTGGACACTACCAGCGTCTCGACCGACTGAAAAGTGGTGCGCTATGCAACCGTCGACCGTTACTAAGGCACACATCCTGCTATCCTACGTCAGCCCGCCTTAAGCTGTCCGTACTTCGACTCGACGCCATGATTCGTTACGACGACGACACCACCGTCGCCGCCAGCACACTGCTCCGCTGTCTGCGACGATGCCGCTTCGCAGAGGAGACCCCGAGGCGAGGCAGCCAAATGAAACGAAACGAAACAAACTCAACCCAATCCCCTTCGCGCATGTCATCAGCTGAGGCACAGCACCGCAACACCACCCCCATCTCACCTCCGCTCCGTCAAATACTACCCAAAACGAATCGCCTATACGGGTGCCTGTCCTAACGCAAACAAGCAACCTTCGAGCTCCGTTCTCAGGCGTCCATGTCATCCAATGGGGAGGCTTCCGTGCCTGGCAATAAGGATGCCGAGGTGTGCCGCGTGGCGGGTGCCTGCATGCCGGACCACGGGGAAAGGCTAATCACACAGGCACAAGCTGACGACATGTTCATGGGGGGCCCACCCTCTACAGAAAAACAAACCTGCAAAGAACCCACCCATCCCTCCATGAAAGAAATTTACTCTCCACCCGACTAGTCTACCATTTTTCACGACGTTTGCGGGAATACGAGCATTTAGCGTAGTCGAAACTTGCCGTATGCGCTCGGTTCATACTCGGATATCCTGCCCCAAGCACTTGCGCCCACCTCTGCGGCCCAAAGCCTCATACATGCAGTCTGTACTGAGCGGAAATTGCAGACGTCTGACTGGTTAGCCACACCTTTCGCTGGCATGCCGAGCACACACGCCTACATCGGCCCAGTGGGCAGCGCAGCGTGGAGAGCCAGGCCGGGGGTGGGTGAAGGAGTGGGTTGGCAACTTGGGTATAAAGTGACTTGGTTCCCTCCACCATCGTTGCTCCTTTTCACAGGATATCTCTACAGTCTCTTTTGACCTTCCTTCCTTCTATTCCTTCCTTTCCGGACTCCAAGTCCAGTCATTCCTTAACAAACCACTTACTTCACACATTCCCTTGTGACCCCCCAGGACGGAACTGAGTTCCTCCCCCCAAAAGATACCCATTCAACAACCACATCCAGTGATTTGACATCCTGACCCAACCTTCCTTCGTCAACTTCAAAATGTTCACCAAGATCGCCGCCGCTCTCTCCCTCATCAGCGTCGCTGCAGCCGGCAGCGGCAGCATCAGCATCACCCCCCACGACGTCTACGGCTCCTCCATCGGAGTCCTCGGCTGCAAAGTCGACGTCAACCGCATCGCCTACTGGCCCACGTTCCCCGGCTGCAAAGACCTCTGCAAAAAAGTCACCGTCGGCAAAAACTCCCTCTACCTCCTCCACGTCGACCAATCCGGCGGCGCCCACGACATCTCGTACGACGCGTGGAACTACCTCAAGACGGGCCAAAGCGCCCTCACGCACCCCGAAATGGGCGGCGGCATCGCCGCCACCTGGGAGGACGTGCCCATGAGCAACTGCGAGTCCCTCATCCACACCCCCGGCCACAAGCTCCCTCTCTCTGCCGCAAACTCCATGGGCACCTGGGCCGGCTGCCCCGCCGGCACCCCCGTCCACGAGGGCGGCCTCTGGAACATCCTCAACCCCAACGCCTGCACCTTCGGCTACAACGAGCAATGCACCGTCGACCTCGCCGTCAGCAACCAGCCCAAGTGCGCTCACGTCCTCGGCGCTAACAACGCCATCTCCAACCTCCCCGTCAACAACATCGTCTACGGCACCTCGACGGTCAAGCCCGCTGTGCAGTAGGACAGCGCGGGAACGGAGGCCCATCGGGTCGCGAATGCGGGTGGTACTGTTAGGAGAGCGAAGGCTGAGCTGCTACTGATCTTGATTACATTCTTGTTGTACATATAAAGGAGAATATCCTGCACGTTTTATACACACTTCAAATTCATATTCATATACACATTTTCCTATAGACGCCGATACCCCCCTACTTCTTGTTTTTTTTTTATGTTTCTGGGGTCGGTCGCGATTGGAGTTTTACCTTTTATCGGGAGAGAGATTCCCTCCTTTTTTTACGAAAAGGAAAAGGTTCCGAGATAGAAACAATAACGAAAATTCAAATCCACATTTGTTGAACAAAACCAAACAAACAAACCCCATCAATCAAACCTTCACCCTTTCTCGCACGTGTTGTTGTTGTTGTTGTCAAAGTCCGCCCCCAAAATCCTTCGGAAAAGTTCCTTCTACCCCTTAGTCTAATCCCAAAACAGCACCTTCTTCCCTTCCTCCCCTCTAAACACAGCATCTCCTTTCAAAAAAAAAAAAAAAAAAAAAAGTACCTAGCTAAGATGCTGACGCTCGAACGAACCGTGCGTAGTTCTTCGAAGTCCGGTTGGCCGGGGCTGGGGCTGAGCCTAAGCTGTTTAGCATTGGCGTTCGGCTGTTTACCGTTCGGCTGTTTAGTGTTCGTCGGCTGTTTAGTGTTCGGCCGTTTAGCGTTCGGCTGTCTGGCACTTGTGAGTCTAAAGGGGAGCACGGGAATAAGGCCCTCCCTATCTTTCTACACGACTATGCAGGTTGGACGGATCGGATGGAGAAGTCGGTATAGATGTAAAGGGACGGACGCCTTAGGCGCGCGCGCGAAAAGATGGGTTTGCGGAGATTTATATATGTATGTCACTAGTATGTACAGTAGTGTGATTGATTAATGCTTTAGGTAGGTACCTTTCGTACGGCCAAAACAATTGACATATCCACCACCACCACGACCGGGTTTTCTTTTTCTTCTTCTTCCTGCGCTTCTAAGCGGGCGGGCGGGGGGGACTAGAAAGAGAAGAGATTGTACATGATAACAATTGACGGTTTTGGTTTCGTTGCGTTTTCGTTTCATCCCATTTTTCCTTCTTCTGAGAGTTCCGGATGCCGGTGAAGAGTGAACCGAAAAGGAAGTCCGACATCGACGCGCGGAAACGCAACGCAACGCACGTGCCCAAGCGCGCGCGCGCGGGATACCTCCATATCCAGGTAGTACCTATACCTACTTGAGGGAGTGGGATCGGTAGTCCGATCCGGTATGAGATGGAATGGTAGGAATGGTGATGGAGATGGAGATGAGGAGTCATGTTCCGACTCGGCGAAGGGTACGGTAAAATTCAAGTTAGGGTTGAGTTTGTGTTTGGAGTTTGCGGCGCTGTTGGGATGGAACTGGGGTAGCGGAGGGTAGGTAGGGTAAGGGCCGACTTGACTCGAACGAGTTGAGATGCGCGAGTTGACAAGAATACCCTGGGTAGCTATGGAGGATAGGGTAGGTTAGGTTAGGTTAGATACACGGGGAGGTAGGGGAGATTGATTGATTTTGTTTGATGATGATGGTGGTGATGATTGAGATAAAGTAGGTATGCGATTGATTGCTACTAGGTACCTACACTCAGGGACGCGGCATTAAGGCTTTTTGGTTTAGGGACGGCGCGCATGAACGCGTAGACTAAGGGGAAGGAAAATGGGTGGGATTAGTTTATTAAATCATCGTTCGTCACCAGAGGCTGCGCCATATTCCTGGAGGCAAAACTAAGCCATTCCCACCGCCGTTCCATCTCGTTATTATCTACTCCGATACAACGTGCCTCGAGACCGTACTCATGCCCGCCGGGTGTAAACCATTCCTGTCCCACCTCCTCCACGATCGCATTGATGCAATATCTGTTCCGAAGTCCCCGCGACCGGCGGCTTTCACAGAGACGCTGCAGAGAAAATGGCTTATGATTTGGTCGGGGGTAGTAGATGATAGGATCTCGGTGAAGACGGCGGTCGCGAGGTCGGCGTCGATGGAGGGATTGATCGGCGTGTCGCGGATGTGTCCCTTGCGCAGCTTTTGCGCGTATCGATGCGGTTTCGAAGGTGGAGATGGATGGTGCGCATGGCGCGAGGTTCGTCGGGTTTTCGCGAATATGATAATTCGAGGGGAGAAGCAGGGTCGTGCAGTCTAAGGCGTCGAAGGCGAGGTTGAGCGTCGAGAAGTGCGGCATACGGCCGATGCCTTTCAGCGCAGAAATGTTTTCGCTCGGTTTGTCCCAGGCGCGCGCGCCGTATGGTGGGTGATTCCGGTGTCTTGCCATCAAATGTATGAGAAATCGACGGCCCATGAAGGCGCCTCCCCTGTGTCGCATCCGCTATACCTCCAGCCTCCCCCAGTGTTCAGCTTCGTCTGTGTGTGCCTGCCCTCGCGCCCTCCGGGTCTGAATGCGCCCAGTGTCCTTCCGTGCAATATTGTTGCCCTGGTAGGTATTTACATTTGGAAATCTGCGTTGTAGCCAACGGCAGGTCGCAACGCAAACTTCCACCATGTAAAATCGACTAGGAGTGCAGCTTCGCAAGAGCGATCTCTCCTGGCCAGGCCGCCGAATGTATACTAAGCATGCAAGCTTCTCCGCAAATCTCCTAAGCCGTTGTCGCGCGCCTCGGAGAGGAGACATATTCGTCCCCATGACGATGAGGAGAGATGACGGTGTACAAGGCTGCCTGCGTGCTACTGTATTGTGGGGAATCGATCGTAGTATGGCGGGCGTCTCGGATTCGATATGTGTCAGAGGTGGTGGCGTTCTACTCCAGGGCTCGTCGATGCGGGACGTCGCAAACGATCAGGGTGGGTGTAAACCGAGCAAGAAGCCTGTGGGTGATAAACTTCGCATCGTGTTACGGTATCGCAACTAGATAGCCGCTGTTGCCTTCGATAGGTGTGCCATATTTTGCAGCTCGTTCGGGGGAATTCGCGCGCTCTCTCTTGCGGGTCTCGCGACGGAGGTACTAAATCGGAGCGGTGGGTGTCATGATAGCCGGTACAGTAGAGGCCGTTGCCGTGACTGATAGATGGGCTTAGATACTGTTGTCTGGTGGTTTCTGGACGTTTGTGTCCTCGGTTTTCGTCCTTTCCTCCACGACACCGCTATGGCCTTTTTTCTTGGCGCTGTGCGGGGCCGCTGGCAAGGCTACCATGTTCACCTTCAGAAGTTCAGCTGAAGAAATGGCGAAGCCATTTATCTCCTCAGTCAAATAAATTCAATAGCAGATTTGCAGGGACAAGATACTTGTTCTCGGTCTCATTTTCAGTACTCTCACTCGAGGCAAGACCATTAAAATGGTTGAACCAGTCGGCACTACTATAGGCGCTTTAGGCCTACTCGGACTAGCATCGGTCGCGCTCGACTGTTTCGACCGTGTTCAGGACGGCATATCTCTCGGAAAAGATTTCGTTCTTCTCGAGGGTCAATTTAGCAATTATCGCATTCGCCTCTTTGCCTGGTCCAAGGCATGTGGCTTTTTCAGTGAGGCCGGCTACGACCGTCGACTGGATAATCCAGCTTGGAAAGACCATATACAGAAACAACTGAGTAGCGTGTGTCTCCTGTTCATGGACGCGGACAAGATAATCAAGAAATATGACGTGGAGAAGAGATCTTCGGATGCTCACAGAACCTCTGGTGCAAATGCGCAATTCGTCGACGATGCAATGACAGATTTCCTGAAACGCATCTGCGAAACGAAATCACGCCATGGTTTCTTCGGCGCTCTGAAGTGGGCAATGGTGTACAAAAAGAAGTTCAAAGAACTTCTTGACAATCTTGAAAAGAGCATTGAAGGGCTGGAGTTTGTGGCAAAGAATCTAAATCTTTTCGAATCAGAGCGACGGATCGTTGACAACGAAGTTCACACCATTTCGGATGTCCATACTCTCCGAAGTTTAGTCATCGTACAACCAGACGGTATTGAAGATTCCGATATGGTGTCTGATGCAGCAACTCTACGACTACGACTATTGAGGGAGAGCGCTTCCACTCATAGTAAGGATGACGGGACATTTTTCTCGTTACCTACCCATGCCGATGGAGATGCAATGTATATTCTCTCCGAGCAACCAACGCCACAAAAAGCCTGGGACTCAGCTTCAGAAAAAACCTTGGACTCAACTTCACAGGAAGCTCAGTTGGATCCTGCTCCATCTCCGGTAACTAAGCCGCTTTGCCTGAACCTCCCCGCTGATTCCTGGTACCAGAGCAACGACGACTAAAAGAGGAGTTGACCAGACAATTAGCCAAGGCAATACCTTATTAACTCTAGAACTGATTGGAAAAGCGGAGTAAGCTTCTCGTCAAGTTCCAATCTACCGACCTAGAGGCGCCGCTGTAAATTCCCAACTGAGGGCCGCCTTCTAGACTAATTGGGAAAGAAGTACTTGACATCCGTTTACGAGGATGTCATAATTGAAGATGAATTTTTGCCTCTCTCTGCTCGCATCATTGGGTGGGATGAAGATGCCGTCTACATTTACACTACAATAGAAGGGCCTCCGCAAAGCCCATACAAAGACGGCATTTTCCATCTTAGCTGGCGGTACCCCAACCAATACCCGATTGTTCCGCCAGCCTATCGATTTCTGACAAGAATATATCACTCAAACGTCGATCGTGAAGGAAGCATCTGCATAGAAAGGTTGGAAAATGAATGGTCGCCTGTTCTCTTATTAACGACCGTCTTGCACTCGATACTTGCTATGATGGTAAGTCCGAACTTCAATGATCCGCTTGTCCCAGAAATTGCAGCGACGTACATCCAAAATCGCGATCTATATGAAGACAACGCCAGGTTGTACACGCAGAGGTATGCAACGGACAAGCAAAGTTATCCAGCCTAGAACGTTTTCCCGCTTCCAGATGCTTGATGATGCGAACGTTGTTGAGCCGAGGGCGTTCCATGCGCACTACACGGGAGTGAATTTTCTTCACAATTACTCATTCACGACCGTTTTAGGGATGTCAGAATGGAGTAGAGAAAAAATGTAAAGCGATACTTGCATTTGTAAAACGGCCTTGCGTCTGCGACAGCCTCGAAAACAGAACAGAATCCCGCGGTCCACCTTGCGAGGCCGCCTTTCCGGCGCCAACATACTCGAACAAGCCGCCGAACATTAGACGCTGGCACTCGTCCCGGAAGCTAATTCCGACATAGACGAGGAAGATGAGGATATAATCCTACTGTCAACGTGCTTCAGGCCGTGAAGGCGCGACAAGCGGAGTTCCACCGCCGTCCAGCCTGGGTCCATATCGCACATGGTTCTGTAGCCTATGCGACGATCCAATCTCTGCGCGCACCTAGAGTCGTCAAGACCAAGCAAAGCAAAATCCCGCATTCTCGTTCGTCTGCGCGTGCGATAACGGCCTCGAGAAGATGTTTGAAAACTTCACGCCACGGCGTGCTGCGCAGTTGTGAGTCCCATGAGAGTAGAAGATGATATTCGGACATGCCCTAAATCGGTCCCCATCAAAGTTCGATCTAGATAAACCAACCACCCAACGCTTGCCAGCTGATAGAACAGATTCAACCATTGGCTACTAAGACAAAACTCAACGCGCGCGGTATACGTGGTCCAGCTCAAGACTTTCAATTTCCTTTTCCTCCAGCAAGCTCTGCCGCTGAGGCATTGTTTCCCCATCTCTATACTGTGATCGAAATTATGATGATAGCAGAGAAACGTATATCGCGAATGAAATTTCTCAAATATTAAAGCCATCTAGACAGAAGAACAACCAATCATAGCTATGAAAGACAAGTCCCTTCCTCTCAAACACATCTCGCTCTGCAAACCCACTCTGACTACGTACCGAAATAACCCACACCTCCATACCCATTCTTGAAACCCCTTCCAGACAGTAGCAATCCCCTTTGCATATGCCCATCTATTCGCACCATCTCCTTCCCGTCCCCACAACCCACCCTGCTTTTCCCTACAAGATCTCAACTCTCGCACCCACCTCTCTCTCTCAGACACACACTGACCTTGACCCACCAATTTAAACACATACTTACATACCTACTTACATATCTATCTCCCACGCATATACGTCCCCGTAAAGGAAAAAAAAACACAATCATGTACCCAAGCATTCCATTTACTTCCCTACATCGCTTCCCAACCATAATGTACCTAAGTAGTCATGCATTCTCACCCACCCACTCACTTCACCTCACCTCGCTCTCTCCTACACACAAACATAACTCTCCATACATACCTCCCTCCCTTATACGTACCTCCCGCTCTGTGTCTACATAGCTACCTCGCTCGCAAAAAAAGCAAAAAAACATACAACAGCAGGTATTCGCTAGTGGTCACCCACCTAACTACTAATCCGCCGGTACCATGCTTAAGCACAGCTGAGCGGACGGGAAGCTCTGTTTTCATGGTCCTATGGTCGTATGTGCTAATTACTTTAAACACTTCCATATACATAGGGCTATCAAACAATGGGCTCAAGCATTGGTTACAACACTTGACATCGAGGAGCACCGAACATGGAACAACAATGGAATGGGAAAAAAAACTCGGTAACGGAATACTGCATACTACACTCTACACAGTTACACTTTACACGGCGCTAAGTTCTCATCAATCCTTCCTTTCCCCCTCTTCCAAACGAACTCAACCAAAGGCATTCCCTTCCTTCATCCTTCCAATCCCCGGCAAACATACACATATCCAATACGCATGTCCCACCACAAACAACCCACGAAGAACCCAGTTCCACGCCCAACAGCGCGAAGATAGGAAAAGAAGAAAAAAAACCTGGCGCAAAGAGAAACAAAGCCCGGGATAACCATACCACCTTCGACGTATACTCCCAAATCCACCAACAATCCCCCGATTACCACCTCGTCCCTCCTCCCACCAAGAAGCCTAAATAAAAGCAGGTGTATCCTCCCGTTCCACCATCCCACCTCCGCGACCCTCACTCTTCAAGCTCGCCTCCGCAATACTCATACTCTCGCTCCCAACCTCGCTCCCCCTTCCCACGCTCCTTTCCCTCAAAAACCGTTCTGCCATCCTTTGGCCGGGTGTGATCCTCTCCGTGCCAGTGGCATGGTCGAGAGATTTCACTTCGTTTTCCATCAAGCTGTCGATGATTCTTTCTTCGAGATCGGGGGTGGGTTCCTTGTTCGACGCCAGTGCAGATGAGCCGGGCATAGCGATAGGTTTCGACCTCGCGCGTCGGAGTTGAGATGACAGCTCAAGTGAAGTGCGTGGCGAAGGCGGTGCGCCAGAGACAGCCCACGGAGAATCGATGAGCAATCGTAGAGTCTCGTTGTCGAGTGCGCTAACACGGTAGGAAGCACGCTTCTGCCTTTCCGCTTTCTCTCCCTGAGCGGTGACGTTAGTGGGGCCCAACTTCTCGGGCTCAGTGGCAGTGATAGAGGGTGGCGCATTGTATCCACTCGATGTTAGTAGCGCGGGAATCTTTGCGCTGCGCAAGTCGAATGCGCTCTTTGGTCGTGCAACCGCCTTCTCAGGTGAACTAGTACGGAGTGACACCTTTGAGCGTTGTCGCAGTGGGCTAATCGCCGAGTTGGAAAGCGGGCTCCCATTCGAGGGCTTGGTCTGATTGACAGTATACTTTGCAGCAATGGACGGTCCGCGGTTTATTGCTGACGATGATAAGGGCAGCATAGACCTCGGACGTGACATATTGCTTGGTGAGGATTGGTTCTTTAAGGCTTGGGTGTGATCTCCTGATCGCAGTTTTGAAGGCGAGGTAGGAGTTGCATTCTCCTTATGCAGTTTCTGGTTTCCAGAAACATCCTCTACCTTGATTCTCGTCTGGGATTCGTGCAGAATCGTTCGATTTGATCCAGGAGCTGAGTAATCTGTATAGATTCTCGAGGACGGTGTTGCGGTTTTCGATTTTGACGAGGATCCAGAACTTCCTTCGGTAGAAGTGCGCGAGATGCGACGAATTTTAGCACTGTAGCTGCTGGACCGGCGGCCTGTAACGATAAAGGGAAATCGCTCATTCATTCGTGATGACCTCGGCGTACCACCGTCTGTTGAGGGCGACACTGATGAAATTTTGCTATACTGAGAAGGTAATTGATTGTTATTAGGTACAGGTGTCATCTTGATAGTCAAAACATTTCTCTTTGTTTTCGGCGTTCCAGAAGTTGCGGGAATGCTTGAATCCTCAGCAGGCTGTTCTGTCTGCTGGAGAGTTGCTGTTTTGTGTGCATGAGAAATCTCTGTCGATACAATATGCACCTGCTCTTGCCTTGGCGTTGGAATATCGATAGAAGGTTTTCCTACAGTAGTGCTGTCATCTTCAATCTGCGCAAGTTCACGTCGGTGACCAGTCGGAGAGACGTAGCTCTCGTCGATGGCAATGTCTTCCTTAGACCCAGTGGAAAGCTCCGAAACTTCATGTGAAAGCCAGGCTTTCCAGTCTCTGCTC
Organism: Periconia sp. R9002; assembly: GCA_023627715.1. NCBI lineage: Eukaryota > Fungi > Ascomycota > Dothideomycetes > Pleosporales > Periconiaceae > Periconia > Periconia sp. R9002. The sequence goes on along the minus strand of JAMAHW010000052.1, from coordinate 63,941 downwards.
GAGTGCGTCGAATCGCTGACACGTTGGGGTGACGGAGTCCCAATAGCGTAGCTTCTAACTGAATGGCTGGCCATGACGACTGCAGAACCTCCCTCTGGTGCAACGCGGCCTTCCCTAGTCTCTTCAAAAGAAAGAATGCTATCGTTCGGAAGTATGCTCATGCCATCTGTGTTGCGAGAATAAACACTTGGCGATAAAGGAGACAGGATTTGCCTTGGCCTAGGAGATTTTTGAGAACTCTGGACTGGTGTCACCTGCTCCGTGTTCACTGTCGGAGGGTCATTTTTCAGATCGAGCGAGGGGCGTGTTTCAGTAAGCTTGATGGGAGGCGGAGTTTCCTTTCCGATGTATCTAGTAGTTTCGTACGATGTATCCCTGTACGCCACGTGCGTAGGTATATTCTCATCTAGTTGTGCCTTCCAGCGATCTCGCGATTTCGCAATTCGCTGCTCAATTTGCTCTGTTGATGGACTCAATCCCTGGTGCTCTTGTACGAGGGACTTTGACGGACGATCACTGCATTAATTTTAGCATTACGGTATAATCGAGAGCTTCGAGCTGATGAATTGCCCAATCACGAGCACTGGAAGGGCAAGTGTGGACTTACTTCACTGGGTGGAGCCGGATATTAGCAGAGCTGATCGTCCGGCCACTTCCCTCATGGCGCCCGACGTCAAAAATATTGCTTTCGGAGGATGACGTATCCACGCTGGGCCGTGGCACACGCACCGCCCCGCGGACACTTCTCGTACGTTCGGGATTAATTGAAGCCTTGCGCTCGATGGGGGTGACGGTGCGAATTGTAGACCTGATGGCTTTGCCAAAAGATCTCATGGAGCTCGATTTGCTTTTGGCGGTGCTTGGTCTTCGGTGTCGGTCGCTACTGATACTAGGGCGGAAACTTTTGCTGCCACTGGAATGGATTTCCCTCGGTGCCACCACATGGAGTTCCTTGGTCGCACTCGATTCGAAAATGTCACTCTCTGCGCTCGGCGAGCTATCGGATGTAGTGATCGGAGCTTGGGCAGCCTTAGAAGCATCGATCTCCTTCATCAAAGCCGAGAATACGCGTTTCGGGTCGATAGGAGTCGATGATTTGTCCAACAAATTCTCCAATTGCAATGGCTGCGTAAGGGCGCTCGAGGTTGGAATAGGGAGTGCATTCTTTTTCGGAGACGAGATGGCTGCACAGTCTGCTTCGCTGCCGATACTGTCTTTTGCCTCGTGGATAACTGTCAAGCGCTTGATTTCGCGCTGCGTCAGGGTCCCACTTGCCGAAGAATCATTCCAACTGGTCACACGAGAGGATGTGTGGGTGAGATTGTTTTCGCTATGCAGACTTCGATTACTTCCTCCACTTGTATTACTGTTTCGTGACACAGAACGGATGAATGGAGATGGTACCCGCTCAAGGGCTGGCGTACTCGCCCTGGTTTGCGTCAAGTTCAAGGTCCCGTCCTCAGGGCTGTATATTGAAGACCTTCCTTCGGCAACATGAGGTTGGTCGACTTGAACTGATGTGTAATCAGAATAGTTTCGGCTTGCGTCGACTTGCTGCACTGGAACTGTTGTTGAAGTATTGGATGTGCGTCTGAAGACTTTTCTGAGCTTGTGTTTGATGGATCCGGAAATTGACCGCTTTTCTTTCTTCTGCCTAGGCATGCCAAATTCATCCAGGGATTCCACCACCGGTTCGTTGGGAGTCTGTCTCCAAGTTGACGAGACAGAGATTAGACCGGTGGAGGCTGGCCTTTCTTTGGTTTTGGCCTTGTCCTGTCTCTTCTTGAATGGAGCAAGAAACAAAGATGGTTTATGTTTTGTCTGTCGCTGTTGGAAGGTTTGGAGATACCTGTCCCTCGCCTTATCAATTGTTTCCCCAGGCGCAATTTGGACCGGTATTTGCGAGGTCGCCAGAGGCAAAGGTGTCAATGGACGATTATGTGTAGCTGGTTCGGGCCTCGGTACGGATCCTATGCTCGTCTGTGGCGGGCTGATAAGATATTTGACCGGAGGACGAGCGATTGGTGATCCAGTTTGGACACTGCTTGCATAATACATCGACCTGGCTTTACGAATTTGCTGGGACGTTATAGAAGAAGCAGCACTTCGCCTATGAGAATTGGGCTGTGAGCCTGGACGCATGTTCTCGTTGATTGCAACGGACAGTTGTGCTGACAAGGGTCGGTCAGTGTTGGCGGAAGGTGGAGATTTTTCGATTAGCTGCGTGGACCTGCTCTGTCGCTGAACGTTGGATTTCTGTTGACGCTGCGAAGAATTCATGGAACGAAAACTTGAGCCACGAGGGGGAAAGTGACTACCCTGGGAGGAGAGAGACTTGCGGCTTGAGGTGCTCTTGGTGCGGACGAGATTGGAACTGGGTTTTTCTGGAAGTTCTAACGCAGTGGCCTGTTGTGCTCGAGCAAAAGCAGTGGTTGCAGCGGCCAAGGCATGCTGCTGGGCGACGTCTGGATCCAGGACTTCAGGAATCGGAGGTACTTGCCGATGAGCAGTGGACGATGCGGATTTGGATCGTCGAAGCCGGGTGCCTGCATCACTCGTGGCGCGAGCAAGCATCACGAGGGCTGATAAGACTAGCCACGGTTAATGTAGCGTACGTAAGGAGTGTTACCAGGTGTAACAAAGCCTAATAGACAAGATGTACGGGGTCCAAAACAACCAAACGGTATAACAGGCATACCGAGGGCGAAAGGGAGAGAAAGTCCTACAACTTGTAAGCGAGGACATCGTTGCGATTGCTCCTTCCCATGTCTATTCCGACCTGAGCAAGTGAGACATTGTTGCCAAAGATGTACGAGCAAGGTAATAACAAGGTAGGGATTGCTCCATCCGGAATGCAGTGCCGCCAGCTTGGGCATGCTGCGTGGCAAGTCCGCCTGCAATGGATCGGAAAGATGGCACTGCCAATTGGTGGCAAAGAACGATGCATAGGGAAGGCTGTTAAACAAAAGGAGAAAACTATCATCGCATCAATAGTAACAAAATTACTGTTATACCAAGTCAAGCAGACGTGCATGCATAGTTTAGAGAAAGGTCTGTTCCTTGAAGAGAGCAATCGGATAGGAGGTTATAATCGCTCGATTAGATGTCTATGAAAGAAAGGCGATGCGTCGAATGCAGTTGTTGAGAGTAAGGCCAGCGGACAAATGCCAAGATCTTGGGTCACGTGCCATCAAGACGGCGTCCGTCATTCAAGGCAACCACAAACACACCTCGGCGCAGTTCAACTTTTGAGCTCCCCACATACCTTCCAGAAATCGCACCTCCATCAGCTACGTCAAGATGGGTGCGGCACAAAGCTCAAACTCCTCTTCGCACAACAATGACGGCCCACGACCGTACGGCATGAGCGCGACCGCTACCTACTTCCACGTCGACAGCTCCCACCGTACACTATACGATGGATTACTGCTACTTGTAAAAGACAACAGCTATGCGGATCTCCTCGTCATTTGTGGTGACGACCGCTACCCGGTTCACCGCGCTATCGTCTGTCCACGGAGTACGTTCTTCAAAGAGGAATGCGCTCTGCAGTATGGGGAACGAGACTATGCATCGCCGTCCAAACCTACAAAAATCTGGATTGATCCTTCGGAATGCGAGTCACGTGTGCTGGCGGCTGTCTTTGCGTTTCTGTATACACTCGACTACAACGCTGTTGACAAGCAGAGTTTGACTTTCGGAATTCCCGAAGAGGTGGATGATGAATTAGACGAAAATATGTCTAGTGGAGTGCGCACACCTGAAACATCAACTCCATCTAACCAGAGTGAGTTCGACTCGACAACTTCATATGGTGTAAAGAGCGAGGGTAAGGATGGCCTGGATGAGACAAAGAACGAGCTTATCTTCCATCTACTTGTGCTGAAAGCTGCACATAAGTTCGGTATCGAGGCGTTAGCCGATGTCGCCAAACAGAAGTTTGCGACACGTCTACGTGCCGTTCAAGCGACCACCGAAATGATCGGCTGTCTTCGTCATCTCTACGGTGAATCGAATGGAGACACGCTCACGGAAGTAAAGGAATTGGCTACCCAGCGCGCCAAGGCGAACTTCCGTACACTTAGGACCTTGGAGGGCTGGTATGACCTGGTTATCGATTTTCCGGAATTCGGCGCAGAGATGTTGAAGCGTCTCAAGGTGTTGTGGTAAGGAGAAGCATGGTGAGGTGCACAAGCACGGGCGTTCGACCATCTACGTCTAATGATGCCTGGGGAGTAAATTGGGAAAGGAATTTACCATAGAAAATAAAGGCGTTCAGTCTGTCCGCTGTGGATTCGATATGGGCGAATTAGAACCAAGAAATCCGTTCGTATCCGGTATTCCATCCTCCTCTTCTTCAGTTGCAACCTCCACATACTCAACATCTTTGCTCTTTAGATTGATCATGAACGTGATGGCAGTCAGAAGACCGAACATGAAGGCTACGCCCAGGAAAGGAAGCCCCAGCCACGCAGATCCCATATCCATGCCTTTTTGGAATAATTCGTTTATGAGCGGACCAGAGAGCATGAGACCGATACTTTCTGTTATTGCGAGCAAGCTCATCAGCTTGCCAACATCCGGGCTCGATTGACCGCCTACGACGTGAACTGCAATGGAACGCATGGCGGGATTGTAGCCTGTACCGAGATTGTAAACAAGCAGACCGATTATCAGCAAAGCTGGTTCGATTGCGACCGCCATGATGAGGAAGGACAAGGCTGTAAGGATAACAGAGCCGCGTGCGAGCCACATATCTGCCAAATTTGTGGAGAGCCGCATGAATCGTTTGAGTATGTAATTCAATCCGGGGATAAAAATCGCGACGGCAACGAGATTGGTGGCTGCACGGAAGGAGAGGAGGTATGCGGCCTGTTAAAGGTTAGCTAGGAAACACACAATGGGTCTTGGGACATGATTCTCTACCTTTTTGATCTCCCAGTTATATCTCTTGGAAGCATAGCGGATCAGCAAAGTCATCGCATTTCGGCCGAGACGGTTTCCAAAGAAGGTGAAGACAATCAACATGAGGGTTGTATCGCTCTTGAGAAAGAGGAAGGCGGTCTTGAAATGGCCAAGCTGGGCCTTGATTCCAAACCCTTCATCCTTTGGCCGCAATTCCATGGTATCTGTCTCATCCTCGTCCTCGGTCGGTTCTGGCAAGTCGCGCAGATGCAATGTCTCGGGGCAAATCAACGCGGCTGTTACACCTATTTGTTGTATACCAAGCGCAATAAGAAGAGGAAACCAGTCTCCTTTCTCCATCATTCGGGAGGAGAGGGCAGGAGCAATCATCTCGCTGGTCAGAACTGCGGCAGTAAGGTAGAGGAAAATGTCTGTTCGCCTCGCGGGAGGACACACGTCGGAAACCATGGTCATGGCGATGGCTATAGCGACAATGGGACCTCCGCCGACAAGAAAGAAGGCGGACGAGAACCAGACCATCTCCAAGGGCAAAGTGCGGAAATAGCAGATGAGCAGGATCCACACGCAATTCAACTGCAAGCCCACCAGAGACAATGCAAAGATCCATTTCCTACCCACTCTGTCTGCGAGCGCACCGAAAGGTACGGCGAGGAGCATTCCAGGTATAGCGTCAAATGTATCCTGCCACCCAAATATCATAGCCAGCCTTTGCTGGACTTCATCGATCTTGCAAAGCTTCTCGGGCACCTTGCCATCTGGGCCAATCTTGGAGGGATCGTTGACCTCGTAGTACTGATGACAGATGTTTGATTCGAAAACGCGCGTTTTGGGGGCTTCGGACATGTATGCGCCGACGTCAATGATGGCTATCATGGCGAAGAAAAGAGCAACAAGGAATATCCATGGTTTCTTTTTCTTTGTGGGAGGGGAAGACGGTGGAGGTAACGACGAGGGCGAATCGGGCTCTTGCGGGGAGAGCAAAGCGGTGGCTTCGTACGACTCTCTGGAGTGTCGAGGGACTGTCATGGCAGCACGGGGATACAGCGCACAAAAGGACGACGCGCGGAGGTCAGCGGAGCCTTGGAACGAATGGGTTCAAGCGGGAAGCATGTAGGGACAGACTCAAGCAACGGGAGAGGAAAGGAATAATAAAGAAGGTGATCAGGAGTTCAATGTACAGAAGAAAGAGGTCGGCATTGGAAAACCGCAATGTTAGTGTGTAACGTGGAAGGCCGCATCCTCCTCGACGATCTGGTCCGCGTCTCACCATGGCAGATTCTGACATCTGGGCAATCTGAGCGGCTGAAGGTGGCTGACTCAGCCACAATCCCAGTGTCAGCCAGCGCAACACTAACATTAACGAACGCCGCTGGACGCCCGATCGTCAACACCGAACTCCTATTCCGACCAACAAACCAACCAATTTCCCTCCTCCGCAAATGCGCCTTTCCCATCAAGCCGCATTTTACGACTGCTTTTCCCATGATGACATCATTCCGATCGCATGCATATGCTGCCGCCCCTGTCGGTTTCTCTGCTGCCTGGAATCTCACCAAAGAATAGACGCAAGCTTGCGTATACACTTGGATTTATCCGACCAACGAAAGAGTGGTAGGATAGTACCGTGGATGGCTTCGACCACATGGTAAATGTAACCATCCACGTGCCATTTTACTATTCTTGCAAATTTGCCATTATCAGAACCATAGATGGCATTCTGCAGTCCAGGTTGGCGGAACACGCTCACATTCCGACGCCAGAACATTACATCATACAATCATGCACTGAAACTTCCATGCTTTTGATGGTATGGCTCAATTTTGATGCCATCGTTAGAAGTATTGGCGGCGTGCAGTATACCTATGTAGACTAGCGATTACCCTGCGGCTGCAATGAATAACTAGCATCCGTTCCGCAAATTGAAAAAGGACGTGTCTAACAAAAAAGGATTTTTGCTGGCCCTTTTCTTTCTCCTTCACCCCTCTCCCCCTTCTCCTTTTAATCCCCTCTTCTCCGTTGCCCGTTGTATCTTCTCAAATTCCAATTTATTAATTAAACAATGCAATGTAAAAAGCCAAGGCCGAAGGCAACCACAATGAATTTGGGCGAAACAGATGAATAGACAAGTGGATAGTTTCTTTGACCAGATTATGAAATGGGTAAGCAAACTGCGGGACATTCTCTGAGACGGAGCGATTGACATTCCAAATCAGAACGATTGCGCTTTGCACATTGACATACAAACTCACAATTTGCATCAATGAATACATGATTCTATTCTCGGTTCCTGACCAACCCCCAGGAGGATTTCACCCAGAAAAAGAATTTAGAATTACGCAGACCCGTCATTCCTACCATCATGTGTGAATGCAAAGCTCATCCAAAGCAGCATCCCAAAAGTATCCGCAGAGCCACCATTCAAGCGCCCTCTTTATCCAAAACCTCAATCTTGACCTCCAAACTAGCATTATGACGATGGAGGAACTCGCGCTCAAAATACTCCTTCAACCCAAGTGTAGCAGCAAGCCGATCCCCTTCATTGCAATGCCGCCTTACATACGGATCATCCACACACGTAATCTCCAAAACCCTCAACCTAGCACACTCAAAATCTCACTCATCCCGTACTGCTTCACAACGCGCTGGAGCGAAACCGCGCGAAGCTGTCTCGCCTTCGCAAAATCCCCCTCGTTCTCCAACACCATAACCATGTACGGCGGCCACGGCGATTCCGTCAACGACGCAGTATGGAACCCGAGCTTCAAGTGCGTGAGATGCACGCATCGACTTGCGACGGCGAGTTCGGGGTTGAAGGTCGGCATCTGCGGACCTGGAACGATACCTGGGAAGAACTTGTGGAAGTCGGGGAAGTGGATGGCGGTGACTGCGCGGGAGAAGCCGGGGAGGTGGGGAGAGTCGAGTAAGCGGTTGAAGTATTGTAGGGTTTCTTCTGAGGGGATGGTGAAGACGCGGTTCGCGACTTTGTTGAGGGCGGGCTCGCCCCAGGGTGGGATCAATGAGGGAGTCGCGATGGAGAGGAGTTGAGAAGAGAGGAATTGGGATATGCGGCGGTGCTCGGGGGGAGGTGCGAAGATTAGGGTAAAGCTGATGTCTATCTCGTGTTTTGGCCATGCGGATCTGTTCATTACTGGTGGGGTTGCGGTTAGTATAGGCATATCCATATAGTGGCGAATGATTGATGTTCGGAAAGAGTAATGGTGGATGTTTAAAACTTACCAGCATCGGGAGGTGTGTAGTCCGCCATGGCGAAATTTGATAGGAATGCTAGTAGATGTTGTTGATTGTCGGTCGTTGAAAGCGATGGAGTTGCTCAACTTTTGGGTCGGTGAAGTCGCGCCTCCACTGAATTTGGGTTCTTCATACCTTCCTTCCACTCTTCTCTCCATCGGTTTATCTATAGCTTGAGTGTGTTTTGAATTGCTGCCCCGCGAAAATAAGAAGTGCCGATACCTCGCGCTTGTATTGCGGTGATGCGATTTCGAAGCAAACTTCTTTCGCAACATGCGTGCTGCCTCTGAGTATTTGTATCGCTCATCAATGCGTGCCGCGCTCCTGCCGGACTGCTGTAATCTTTTCCAAAATCGCCTATTAACGCAAAAACCAAGTCAAATTTGACGGACCGTTGTAAGACACAGATAGCGACATCCAAGAGCCTGCATTGATTCTGGCTGGCGGAAACCAGACGGGAGATGTCGGCGCACGAGTTGGCATTCACCGATTTCCGTCCAGGATCTCGAATTTTTAGATCTGCGAAACTGTCTGTTTAATAGAGATAATTGGGCATTGGAATGAGGGTTGACTAAGTGCATATTTGAGTACATTAAAATTCAAGGGTTTGCGAAATGATAATATCAACCTGCCGCCTAGAAAATTCTATTCAAATGCCAATAATTCGACCTTTGCGTGTCCTCGTCACATGTTCACAGATTTACTTTTCACCGCACATAATGTAAATAATATTGTTTGCTGAAGCTATTCTTGTGACGGTGTGACAGCATATCTGAGTGATTCTGTTATTCGTAACCCAGATCATTTTACACAAACAAGTACAAAATTGAGCAAAAGAAAATCGCGGTCCACCGTTTCCAGTCATCGATGGATTGAATTCAACACTTTCTGGCATCCTTGTTTGATCATTCATAGTACACAGGAACCAGTCCCGTCCGCACGTGGAAGTGTGGAGGCCGATGTCGGGGCACGGCACAACGTGGAGTCGTTGCGGAGTCGAGTAGATGACTTTGAATGGTCGTATGGGTAGTAGAAGCATCAAAAAACTTCTTTTCTTTTCCCATCTTGTGTTCAAATCAGCGCCCCGGTCGTAAGAAAATTATTCGCTATGTTGCTTCAGACTATGTAATCACTCATAGCAGGCTCTAACAGCAGCCGGTTGCAGAGCTCTTTCGACATCCAGAAATTTAATAAATATATTTCGCTTTCTCAGATTTTTCTATGCCAAATACATGGGTCACTGTATACAGCTGCTGAAGTCACATGCCATTGATCCTCAAGAATGACCTTGATCTGTTTAATCCATGGAGAAATTTTCGTTACAGGCTGCCTTGTTTCTCTGTACGCAAATTCACGTGGGTTTGTAGACCCGACATGTTTGCTATCTAAACGTGATGCAGGCTGTAGGCGGTAAGTCAGTCGTTGGGCAGTGTAGTTTGTTGCCTTTCATGTGATTAAATCATTTCCATGCCAATGGAGCTTGCAAGTACATACATGTGTGTCCGTGCCCATTCTTGAGCATATGATTGGGATACTCACGGACTATATAAGCACCAATGCGCCTGCGGCTGTGACAGTGCTCCACCCTCGTTGGATACTATATACTCAGTGGAGCTAGGACAGGGTAGCCGTATCTCTTGCACCACCAGGGATCTTATATTCGTCAAAAATTGAAAATGACCACAATAGTTGTAGAAAAACGGAAGAAGCCGAGAATCTCTGCCGCAGCCTATTCAAAGTGGAAAAGTTGGTAAAAATAGAGCCGGATTTTGGCCAGGTTCGATCAGTAACTGCCTTGCGATTGGACGCGACGGTCACCTTTAGTTGTCAAGTAAACGGTAAAGTAAATTTACCTTCACCACACCTTTTCGAAATCACGTGGCAGGGCTTTAAACGTAGACTATAAAACTATCACAGAGCCTCCCTCTCGCGTCTTTTCTCTCCACAGCAACACCCAAATAGCCCCCTTTCTGCAGCCAACAACCTCTCGTGACTTATCTTCTTGTGTCAATCCGCTTCCACAACAACACCAACCCGCCTGCTATCATCAATGTCCAACAACCGCCGCAACACGACCGGCTCTACCAACCGCCGTAACACCATGAATCCTGGAACTCCTCGTCGCTCTGGTGGAGGTCGCGGCCGCGGCTCTGGCAACTCTGCGAGCAATAGCACTCCACGCGGTATGATGAGCGTCACAGCTTGCCTTCTACTAAATTTTCTAACATGGCCGTCAGTCAACATCCCCGCTGTCGGACCTCCCTCGACTGAGATGGTCCTCCTCGACCAAGTGGACCTGAACAAACCAGAGTTCATCCTGGCCCCCCTCGCCAACAAGACCTTTGTGATCATCAACGCACGCGACGTCGAGATCATGCGCAAGTTGCTTGAAGCATCTTCCCACATCCCGAACTTTGCTTCCGTCGTCACCTCCATCTCCCTGCCAAAGCTGTTCTGGTTCTCCGGAATCAAGGGCAACCGCACCGAGAACGAGATGCTCCAACTTGCCAGCGAGCTCCCGAACCTTACACACTTGTCCATCACCCTCCACACGGCTGGCCTTACAAAGCCCAAATGGTCGGAGTTTCAGCAGAACTCCATCGAGAAATACGACATTGCCAAGTCCAAGCATCGCGTGCCTCTCACGGCCGATGAGGTTGTGCACTTCTACGATCTCCGCAAGATCCTTCTCTGCAATCAGCTCCGGTTCCTGCGTATTGAATGCTACGACTCGGCCATGATCCGCCAACAGACAACCAGCGCCGATCCCCTCGCGGTCTTCTTCGAACTGCGTCAGTGGTTCACGTCAGCTCTGCAAGGCCGCCGCCCGGTTAGTATACCTCGGGCTCGACAATCATTCACTATATTCCTTCTGATTGAACTGAACTAACCGCATACCGACTTCAACAGGTCATCCAGCTCCAAGTCAACCCCGGTGACCGGGAGTAATCCCGGTCACCGGCCAACTCTGGCATGGCTCTTCCGGCGTTTTCTGAGGGAACAGACGGACATATATGATACCCAGGGTAGATAGGGTAGACAGGTACATGCCGTCTCCGATTTCCTTTTCTTTTCTTTTTTTGGGGAGGATCAAAAGAGCCGCCACCATCCTTCTAGGATGGTGGTGAGCGGGGGTGGTAGATAATAGAGGGACTGGTGGATACGATAAAACCAATATTTCTTACAACTTGATGTTGATTCTGTTGGTGTCTGTATGCGTGAAGACCATGTGTGAGGACATTGCCTCCTTGATATGTTTAAAGTAATCATATCGAAAGCACTTCCTGGATCCCCGTACTCTGCCCAAACATATCTCAAGGAAGTGATTTTGATTCTGAACCTTAGAACGTCACTGGCACTGATCAAAATATCTTCCAACCTATAAAAATACTTGCCACTCCCTGCGCCGCACTACCGTACCCATATACCTCCTCCACCACAACTTCCAGTGTGTTTGAATCTTGCATATTTTGTTTGTCAAATGTATCAAGTATATCAATTATTAAAGGAATTTGACATGACATGTTACAATGACGTCCAACCTACATCAATTGATGTATGTATTATAAGTGTTTTCTTCTTCACATTTGATTGGTGTAATCAGTCACAGTATAAACACTGGTTGGATCTCATGTAGCGTCCTTGGCTAGGGACGTGCACACAGGTAAGTATTGCATTGATGTATAGTGTATATGTAGCGAAAGAGATGGTGTATGTACGTGTAAATCGACAGTGCGGTAAGCCTAGGATAGAGGCTATAGGCTTCTGATTGGCCCTCCAGATTGCTATTGTTTACATGCATTATTGCTTAGTGTCTTGGCGGAGCAACTAACCGCGTGAGGTAACCTTCTATGGCATTGCAATCTACCTACCTCTCATTGATGTTAACGCTTTCACCTCAATCATTTTCTGCTCTCCGCATGCTACCACCCCCATGATAGCCGTTCTCGACCAAGATGGCAAATCTATCTATCGATTACGACTCTAACGGGGACGTCGAGTTGATTCTCAAAAAGAACACAGCGACTGACCAACTAGACCCGGAGGGCGGCTCATCGGCAGACAAACAACAAATGATGCCCAGCAATTACGCCGCTGGGTATATCGGAGTTAAAGAGTTTCGGCTGCGAGTCTCGTCCAAGAAGCTTATATCGTCCTCTCGCTACTTCCAAGCTATGTTTGAAGGCTCACGATTTCGAGAAGCTCAAGAACTGGAAGAAAACGGCTTCGCTAAAATTGAGCTTTTGGACCCAGAGGACGACCCCACGGCGATGATAATTATACTCGGCATACTACACAGTAACGACCGCCAAGTACCGACCGACATCGACCTTGAGACGCTTCACAGTGTTGCCACGGTCGTGGATAAATATGAGTGGCATGATACGGTGAAACCTCAGGCAGTATCGTGGTTCAATCAACTTAAGGCCTCTCAAGGGCTTTCGGGCACTCTTGACCAGACGCTGTGGATGCAGTTGTGGATTGCGTGGGTATTTAAGATGAGAAAGAGCTTCAAGGAGCTTACTCGGGTCGCCCAACAATGTGCCATCGAACCCATTGATCCGGCGGATGAGGAGATTCTACTGCCCTCAAGTGTTATCAGTAAGCATTGTTTCGTTTACTCTGAGGGGAAAGCATGAAGCTAACGACTTTGTGAAGGAGCCATCAACGATCAGCGCGAATCTGGTTTTCGTATGATTGAGCAAGAACTCGCAGCATTCCAAGAACGACTGCTCGATTGCCGTTTCCGTGACACAGGCTTGAGCAATTTCCTTATGTGCATGGCTGCTGGGGAATTTGACGATGTAGCTCAGAATTTGGGGCTTGGTGATTTCGCCACACCTGGTCATGTTGGGGGTTCAATACAAATGGTCACAGATCTCATTAAATCCGCCCAGTGTTTCAGCCCGTTTAGCGTTTATGATTATTACAGTAAACTGTACGATTTGAAACAGAGCGGCACATTGGATCTACAGGACACCTTAGAGAAAGCGGTTGACAAGTTGAATATGGACAGATGGGGTGTGGACTGCCTGGCGAGGAACTAGAAAACGACAATAGCAAGGCTCCTAAACTCGATCACGATGGAGCATAATGTGGAAGAGGGCCTTGCGCGGACTGAGCAACAACTAAGAATGCTAATGCATCTTGCGGGCTTTGGTTGGGCTCAGAAGAGGGCGTCAATCGCGCCTCATACTCTGGAATACTCTTAATCAGCCTCTCAGCATACCTTACGTAGGTAATCGACAGTCAATGTAATGTTTAATTCATACCAAATACCGATCCTAGAGTGCGCCAAACCCCATACCGAACTACATGCAGTAAGACAATCAACTAGGTGATGATACACCTAAATTTTCCTATTTTGCATGAAGGACAGGAGCAAGGTGGCCGACCTCATCCACAAAAACAACCCACCCCTTCCCCCTCCCCCAACAAGACAGGCACAACACGCCTCTTATTATCACATAAATGCGAAGTTCTATCTCAAGGAGCCTCCAACAAGTGCAATAATCACACATTACGAACCCAATCCACCCGTTTAACATACTCACCTCCTGTAAACCATTAAGTCCATACTCAAAAGAAGTTGAGCTCAGCCTTAGCCCCCAAAACAAAGTTATCTAACCGAGGAACAGAAAAACTGCTATGTCTATCCTAATACATTCATACATACATGACATCTACATACACACCCACCAGCTCCCCCTGCTACATCGTGATTGTGTCTAGGCGGGTGATCGCCGAGTGTAAAAAGAAGGTGTTTTTGTTTTGTGTGTTGAATTTTCGCATATCCACATCTGTCTATATCACACCTAGAAGCCATCTATTTTCTTCATATTTACATACATATATCCCCCTTTGCATTACCCCTTCAATCATACCACACAGCATTCATACCAAACCCCTTCTCGCCGACCTCCAACCTCGCAACCCTAGCCAAAAACTCTTTATGCCACCTATAAATCTCAACGCCGCCCTTCTCGTCATCGGTCAGGGCGAGCCACTCGTCGGACCATGGACACGGGCTGACGGCGTTGCTGTGGCCGCCGGAGGTCGGGGTGGGGTTGAGGCAGATCTGGCGCTCGACGGCGCCCGAGGGTGCGATGGAGAAGGCGGCGATGTAGCCCGTCAGGTCGAACGAGTTTGCGCGGGAGGTTGCGAAGAGGTAGTTGGCGGATTGGGTGAGGAAGACGACGTCGGAGCGGTACATGTGTGGGTTTGGGATGTCTTTATTTTTATAGGACTGAGCGTTAGTGCAAGTCTCGACTTGGTTGAAGGATCAAGGGGACTTACCGGGCGGTATCAGCGGCCAGCACCTCTCGGTGTAGACGGGGAGTTTTGACTTGGGATCCACCACGTACTCGCATATCCGGTTCCCGGCCTCCATCAAGACGTAGAGGAACTTTCCGCTGGGATGGCACTCCACCCACCGTGGATGATCCTTTGCGCCCGGCGCCTCGGTAAAGCCCACGGGCTCTACACGCCCCTCGTCGTCGATCTTCTTGTGGCACCAGATGCGGTTCGCCCACATATCGGCCGAGTACAGGTAGGTTTCGGTGGGATCGAAGACCATGCCGTGGATGGCGGATTGGGGGCAGTACTCGTAGTCTTGGATGTTCTTGTCCAAGGAGCCTGAGGGTGTGACGGAGAAGATGTTACCGAAGCCGGCGTGGTCGTAGAAGGGGTTGCAGTAGACGGCGTATGGGGGTTTGCGAGCGGGGAGGAGGAAGATGGCGCGGGTTTTTGTGGATGCGTCTTTTGCTTTGGCTGTGGTTTTGGTCAGTGATGTCGCGTATGGGATGGTGTCTTGAACGTACGGTCGCCACCAATTTCAAAGCTACCGGTGTGCACGATCTCGCTGGGACTATCTATGCGATGCGAGCTCCATTTCTTCATGCTCGCTCCGTAGATGTTTTTTCGTTGATGCTGCCGTCGTCCAGTTCCCTATCAGCGGCGGAATATGGCGAGTTCACAAAGGGAAGACGTACATCCAAAGCCATCCAGCTAATTGGTTCATCCTGAGGAATTTCGGTCTTCTTGACTAGCTCGAGGGTCAGTTTTTCGTCATCGAAAGCTACGGTTATGATGACGCCGGGGGGAGTCCAAGTCCCGATCATGAGATGGTGCTTCACCATGGTGAGATCTTTTTTTTACAAATGAAGTTCAATTACGAATTGAAAGACGATTGACAGGAGTTGTATAGACGAGAAAAAGCGAATTGGGTAGAATT
The DNA here is from genome assembly GCA_023627715.1 of Periconia sp. R9002. Lineage (NCBI taxonomy): Eukaryota > Fungi > Ascomycota > Dothideomycetes > Pleosporales > Periconiaceae > Periconia > Periconia sp. R9002. The sequence goes on along the minus strand of JAMAHW010000052.1, from coordinate 48,532 downwards.
GATGGTTTCTTGGTATGCGACACGCCGTAGCTCATGTTTTCTAAGGGGACCGACAAGAGGGACCGAAGGCGGGGCATAGTAGAGAAGCTGCGGGTAAAGACTTATCCTCCCTTCTTCCGGAAATACATCGGCTCTGATTGGCGGGCATCCCTGTCACGGTTCGCTTGGTCCCTGCCCCGCATCTCAAACCGTCGGCACCTGGGAGGCGATGGATCGTCTGAACTGCCTCTCATGGCCAAAACTACTAACCAAGCTATGCGCAAGCCGGCCTCGGTGCCGCCGCGAATGCCGCCATCTGACTGAAAAATCCATGGCCTGATGCCTTCGGATCTGAGCACGGCGGACGTGGCGCCAGGGTGGGTGGGCAGTCTATAAAGGACAGGGCCAGCTGCACTCCCCAGCCTCAATTGACCTCCATTTTCACTCCACTGCTTTTCTTCCATCCCAAGTCCAACCAGTCCCATACCCCCAAAACCACATTCACAATGTCTTCCGAGACCAAGCAGACAGCACCTGAGGTCCAGAGCAACTCAGCTCCGCACCGCTTCGACCCCAACTTCACTGATGCCGTTATCAATGCTATGGGACCCAAGACTGACCCGCGCCTCCGCGTTGTTATGTCATCGCTCATTCGCCACCTCCACGACTTCACTCGCGAGGTCGAGCTCACCGTCGATGAGTGGATGGCTGGTGTCAAGTTCATCAACCTGATCGGTCAGACCTCTACCGCAACCCGCAATGAAGCCCACCGCATGTCCGATGTGCTCGGTCTCGAGTCGCTGGTCGACGAGATTGCCCACAAGCACGTGAACGAATCTGGAGAAGAACCCACATCCTCCTCCATCCTCGGTCCCTTCTGGTCGCCCAACGCTCCTTTCCGTGAGCTCGGTGGCTCCATTATCCAAGACCCCAACCCCAACGGCCAGGTGACCCTCATGCACGGCGTCATCACCGACCTCGACACCAAGAAGCCCATCCCCGGCGCCGTCATCGACATTTGGCAAGCCTCGGCCAACGGCAAGTACGACTTCCAAGACCCGGACAACCAAACCCCCAACAACCTCCGCGGCAAGTTCAGGACCAACGAGAAGGGCGAGTACTGGTTCTACTGCTACAAGCCCACCGCCTACTCATTGCCTACCGACGGAGCTGCTGGCGAGCTCTTCAAGGCTCTTGACAGGCACCCCATGAGGCCCGCCCACATCCACTTGATGATGACCGCCGAGGGCTACAAGCCCGTCACCACCCAGATCTACCCCCGCGACGACCCCTATGTCACCAACGACACCGTCTTTGCCGTCAAGGACGATCTGCTCATTGACTTCTTCCCCGCAAAGGACGACCCCAAGGCGACGCTCGATTTGACCTACAACGTAAGGTTGGCGCCAAGGGATGGCAAGACGGCACCTATGGAGGGTGTTGCGCGTTTGTAGGCGGATGCAGTCAAACCTAGGAGAAAGTAAAAGGTTGAAACACACCTTTTTGTCTATACAACACCGCGCGCTGGTTCGAGGGACAGCAGATGCAGTCTCTTCTACTCAAGTGCAGTGAAAAATACCCCGGACATATTGGACATCTTCGTTTCGAGTAGTTCTTTTCTGTTGTTGTATCTATCTGGTTCATTTTCCTGTCATTTAGCATAGCATTGGCCATGTCGGCCACCTGTACATATTCGAATTGCATCACTCTACAAATTCTAGCACACTCACCATGAACCCCCCATAAAAGGCGGAAAAAGAGTTTCCGGAACACGGCCGTGGATTATCGCCGTGCAACCGCTCTCTTTCACCTCCAAACTACCGAACCCCATTTCCGCGGGGTACAAGACTAAAAGAAGCTCCCTCGCCCATTATATATAAACCTCCTGAACCCTTCCACCGACCCCATCAAACCTCACATGCTCCTCCAACCCCGCCGCGCCATCCTCACCCTCAAACACCCCTTCACAACAACCACCCACACAACACCCACCAGAATGCGCGTCCCCTACGCCCCCTCCACGGCACCCACCCCCGCCGCCGAACCAATCTACACCCGCATCGCCGCCCGCCGCGCCCCGCGCCCCCTAATCCCCCTCGACCTCGCACTCCTACACAACCCATCCGTCGCCGACGGCTGGAACTCCTTCATCGGCGCGATCCGCACCCAAACCTCCGTCCCCGACGCGCTAAAAGAACTCGCCATCTCGCGCGTCGCGGTCCTCAACCACGCCGTCCACGAATGGGACGTCCACGCCGCGTTGGCAGTCAAGGCGGGCGTGTCGCGCGACGCGATGAAGACTGTCTTCACGGCGCCGGTGTTTAAAAAGGGCGATGAGGTGGTGAAGGGAGAGGAAGGAGGGTTGGACAAGGAACAATGGGCGGTGCTGCGGTACACGGATCAGATGACGATTGGGGTTGAGGTGGACGATGTGGTTGCGGAGGGGGTGAAGGGGTTTTTGAGTGACAAGCAGGTTGTCGAGTTGACGGCGACGGTGGCGGCGTATAATTGTGTGAGTAGGTTTTTGGTGGCGTTGGATGTGGGCGAGTGTAATGGGAGGGGGATGAAGGGGGTTGATGAGCTGTAAAGGGGAGGCGTTGCTGGGGATCCATATATTTGGGAGGGGTGTGGGATGGAGGGAGTGCTGGGATGAATGGAGGAGGGGTTTAGGAATGGTTCAAAGGGGGGTCATTGGTGTTGATTTGCATTGTATTTTGGCATTTGACATTAGAGATACAAAATTCATCACGGATATGCACAATAGGAAGTGCATTGAGTGGTCAACGAGCTCAAACCATCAAAAAAAAGAAAAGAGAGAAAAAAACGAGGATACTCGCGGAACCTCCCCGCCTCTATCCCGCCCACCCCCAGACTCCCTCAGGCCCGTGCGCCCCGCAACTAACCGAACCGCGGCTGAAGCCCGATCCCATCCCTCCGTCAACTCTCCCAGAACCGTAGCGCCAGACTCTTCTCCCTCGTCCAGAACCTCCTCGCATTCCATACCGCAATTTCCGTGTACGCAATGGCGACAATGACACCCCGATTATTCGTCCGCAGCGCCGCCGGGCGTCTGTGTAGAAGTAGCGGCTCGAGGATACCGGCGGCGGCCCCCGCACGCGCGGCGTTTGTGCAGGGGAAGCGGTATGCGTCGACGAAACATCCCAAGGGGTTTGAGCCGCCGACGCAGGGGGAGCTCGATGAGCTGAGGGAGAGGGTGCAGGAGTTTACGAGTATGTTTCTTTCCCACGGTATCCCCCAGGTGTCGGAAGTGTGAGCGCGTGCTGACGGTTGGGATTACGTATAGGGAGAGAGATTCCGCAGGAGCTCGCGCAGAAGACGGATCATATCAATGAGTTCCCCAACGAGATGTGGCCGAAGCTCGGAGAGGCGGGGTTCTTGGGCATCACGGCGGACGAGGAGTTTGGCGGTCTGGCCATGGGATATCAGGCACATTGCGTGGTTATGGAGGAAATGAGTCGCGCCAGCGGTCAGTCTGGATGAATTTCCTCCTCGGCGAGGGAATGGGATACTGACGAGGGTACAACAGGAAGCATTGCACTCTCCTACGCCGCGCATTCCCAACTGTGCGTCAACCAGCTCATGCTCAACGGATCGCCAGAGCAAAAGGCGAAATACCTCCCAGGCCTGATATCCGGTCAGCAAATTGGGGCATTGGCCATGTCGGAGCACTCCGCCGGTAGCGATGTCGTGAGCATGAAGACGACGGCAAAGGAAGTGGATGGTGGCTACCTCCTCAACGGGACAAAAATGTGGATCACAAACGTGCGTACTCTCGTACCTGCATTTGACACATGAGATACTCACGTTGGATTTTATAGGGCCCCGACGCGCACACAATCATCGTCTACGCCAAAACGATCCCCGACGGCGGCTCCAAAGGCATAACAGCCTTCATCGTCGAAACCGCAAACGCGAAAGGCTTTTCGATCGTCGCCAAACTCGATAAGCTGGGCATGCGCGGCTCCAACACAGGCGAACTCGCCTTCGACAATGTCTTCGTACCTTCGGAGAACGTGCTTGGTCCCATAAACAAAGGCGTCCGCGTCCTCATGGAGGGCCTCGATCTCGAGCGTCTCGTACTCTCAGCAGGACCCCTGGGCCTCATGCAAGCTTCCCTCGACACCGTGCTGCCGTACACACATCAGCGCCGACAATTCGGCGCCCCCATCGCCACCAACCAACTGGTGCAGGGCAAGCTCGCGGACATGTACACCAAGTACCGGGCCAGCTCGGCGTTCACATATGCGGTTGCGCGCGCGATCGACGAGTCGCATGAGGATCCGGAGATTCGCACGCAGGATTGCGCAGGCGCCATCTTGTATGCTGCGGAGCGGGCGAGCGAGGTGGCGGCTGATGCGGTGCAGTTGATGGGCGGCATGGGATACATGAACGAGGTGCCCGTGGGGCGGATATTGAGGGATGCGAAGCTATATGAGATTGGTGCTGGCACGAGCGAGGTAAGGCGCATGGTAATTGGGAGGGCTTTTAACAAGGAGTTTGCGGAGCGGTAGAGTTCATACGATTTTCATGAGCTATTTCTTTGGGCGTCTAGGTTGAGTGCGGATCAATGATGGCATAGCCAGCACACATGCGTCTTTAAAAGGTAGAAAAAATTCAACGCCAACTGCTCACATCTACCTCCTCTATCTAGCGCAATAAAACATCGCGGCTCTTTCCGAGGGACATTCCGAGCTCGGAACCCGTTTCTACCTAGGTAATGATGTAACTTGGTAGTGGGGTTGGGTCCGGCAAATGTCATCGGCGCGGGGCTCGAGGGGGAAAAGACAAACTCCACCAGCTAAAAGTGCCGTGGCATGGCGGGCGGAGGTGGATCGCAACGCGTTCTGGTCCTCTTTCTTTCTTTCTTTCTTTCTCCTTCAACTTCAAGATCAGAGATAGGGATTTTTTATCAATTAACTGGTGTAGCGTTGAAGTATTCCGTCTCTGCGACATTCTAGTGACTAGAGGCAATTATTGGGAAGCGCTAGTATCCATACCAACTCAGAACAGAGTGAAGGAACAGCCAATATGGCGTCTCAGAAAGCAGTCCCGGGCATCTTGTATGTGACCATGCAACCCAAAGAAGAGCTCCCCGAAGCCCAATTTCATGACTGGTAAGTAATTGTTGTTTTCTTCTTGTAGCGCCGTTGTATCCCACCGCCTGCCCTCAATCCACCAACAACAATCTCTATCATCCCTATCTCCATATCCCCGCTCCTCTCCTACAAAAGTCTTAAACTCAATTCCCAGGTACAACAATGAACATGGACCGGGCCGTCTTCGCCTTCCCTTCTGCCAAAATGGTTTCCGTTACCGCGCCTCGGACCTCCCCTCCGGCGCCTCAACCGGTACCCAAGATCAGCCAGAATGGATGGCCATCTACGACATTGAAGACATGTCGTATCTGACCCAAGATGTCTACACGCGCCTCCGCAAAGCGCCCGTGCAAAGCCAGCGCGAGCGTGATACTATGAAAGGCATCCACGTTGATCGTCGGTTCTACGATTTCGTCGACGGCGGCGAGTGGAAAAGTGATGAGTTTGCAAAGCTTGAAGATGTGGAGAAGGAAGGCGAAGGCAATGTTTTGGTCGCGGTGTACCTCACTCTACGCGCTGGAGACGACCAAGAGAAGAAAGAGGAGGAGCTCGCCAAGTGGTATCGCGAAGAACATGTCCCATTGCTAAGCAAGGTCCCCGGGTGGCGACGTACAAGGCGGTTTGTAACGAGCCATCTTGACCTCACTGAGGGAAGAGAGAAGGTGTATCTCTCTCTGCACGAGTATGCGCCTTCAAATGGGCTTGGAGGACCAGAATTCAAGGCCGCAACGAGCACGTCTTGGAACGACAAAATCTACGCCGAGGTCGTGGACAGCAAGAAGAGGAGAGTGTACAATCTCTACTACACATTCGGACCGGCGCCACGAGACCTCTCCTCTCTAACTTCACCTTCTGCCATCCCCGCGGAATCCACCGACGGCCTTACCAAGACAACACCAGCAACTCCCTCCAACCCCCCAATCATCGAGTCCTTCGTCACAACCCCAGACGGCGTCCAGCTCCCCTACCACCTCTCGGGATCCCCCTCCCCAGACGCACCCCTCCTAATCCTCATCAACTCGATCCTCGTCTCGCACGAAATCTGGTCCGATTTCAGCACTTCCTTCCTATCCCTCACCAACAACAAATACCGCATCCTCCGCTACAACACCCGCGGCCGCTCTACCCTCCCCCCATCCTCCACCCAACCCATCACCGTCGACACCCTCGCCGCAGACGTAATCACCCTCATGGACGCCCTCCGCGCCAAGACCGCATCCGTCGTCGGCGTGAGCCTAGGCGGCGCCACCGCCCTCAACGTCGCCCTCAAAAACCCCTCCCGCATCACCGCCTTCGTCTCCTGCGACACCAACAGCGTCGCCCCACCCGGCAACCCCAAAGCCTGGGGCGAGCGCATCGCCGTCGCCGAAAAAGAAGGTGCAACCGCTACCATCCGCTCCAACGACCAGAAACAAAGCAGTCAAGAAGAACCCATCGTAGGCACCGACCTCGCCGAACTCACCGTGCGCCGCTGGTTCGTAGAATCAAGCTACGCCTCCCCCTCCCTCGCCCCCAAAATCGAGCAAGTCAAAGATATGGTGCGAACCAACTCGCTCCCCGGGTTCAGAGACAGCGTCAAAGCGCTGTACGCGTACGACTTCCGAGACGAGATGAAGCGGTTTGAGGGGAAAGGCGCGTTTCTGGTCGGAGGTGGCGATGGTGTTCTGCCCAAGACGATGAAGGATATGGCGGGTGCGTTGGGGAGTAACGGGGGTGTGGAGTTGAAGGTTGTGGAGGATGCGGGACATTTGCCTATGGTGGAGAAGCCGGAGGTTGTTGCGTGGTTTGTTAAGGGGTTTTTGGAGGGGTGAAGAGTATTGTAGTTGTATATTACGAAGGAGACTTTGTAGAGTTGCAAAAAATCCCTCTTCGTTACCACTCCTGCCGTATTTCTTACAGCATTGCTTAATGTGAACTGTTTCTAGGAGACGTCCTGCCACACGCATATCTTGGACCCCAAAGCCCCTCCCCCCCCTTCTAAGAGTGGCATGACAGTGTCCACTACAAACCCCTGTAGGACTACGCCGTACATTATGACGACTCTCATTTCTTAGACAGGAACCTAGCAAGCGTGATTATCTCGTCTGGTTGGTTGCAGAAGGATTGCGGCGTATACACACACTAGACAAACAGTTAAGCCAATCGAAATGTAGTAGAGGTCCAATTCGGCGTAATATCCCGCCCTCTTTGCAGTGTGATTATGATGGCATAGATGCTTAAGCGCCGTGAATTCACTTGAGGAAGGAATCTTATCCGGGCGTCTAGATAGGTAAGGGAGGAAGAAAGACAGCCCGATTAGCATCCAAGGTTACGAATATTTAAAGAGCAAGTTATTCTACGTTGTGGCCTTACACAGACTTGGAAATCTTTCTACCAGCTATTCAATCAACTCAAAACTTCCTTGAATCCAAAAATCGGGAAACTCTAAATCCTTAAACTCATTGCTCCAACAGAACTCAGTCTGAACACTATGTCTTCAGCTTCTCAATGTCAGGTGACAAACTGCCCCAACCCGGTTGACAGCGGCTATAGCTACTGCTCCACGCGTAAGTTTGCCACGTTGGTGAATACTTTTTTTATTCAAAGATAAATTAACGGGATGTGGTCTGTTAGACAGGAGCAGATAGATGTTTCTGTCCGAAGGCGTCCGCCGATGAAACCTGAGGGGTTATTGGTTGATGGTAACTTAAATCGGTGGGACCGGAGGAGACACTTGTAAGCGGGGTGATTGGGGGATAGTTGCAGGATATTGAGTAAGATTGAACAGCTTGAGATGTGTCTCAAAGCTTCCGCTCATTTAGTCTTGGATTGTGTTATGCTGTTTCCGTACTGTTTGGTGGTTATGGCCTAACGGTACCTTTTTTAGGACCACTGTTAAATGCCGCATCACACTCTTTTAGCATCAAATACAAATGTTCAAGCTTGACCTGTTGGCTTTGGACGTTTCAGTATTCTTCCAAAGGTGCGGATGGACAGTGAGGTTTTTTGGGCCGAAGGAGCAGGGAGATCATTTTTGCCGCCCAGGTTGATACAAGATGGGTGCACGAATGGACTGGCCACACAGGCCATCAATCTGAAATTTCAGGACGACCTGTCGCAGCCACGTAAAAATCCAATGAAAATGAAGACCTTTTTCCATACATTATTCGGCTTTTGGTGATATGTTCTATGCGCGCTTCGATGTGCCGTTGCCTGTGTTGAGAGGCTAAGGCTCGGGGTGAGATCAACGGACATACCCAGCAAACCAACATTCCTCTGACAATGATTGGGTCTCATTCATCCTCCCATTTTTTCATAAACTCTGCACCCGTTCCCTCAGGCTACTACTCTAGGTTCAGTGTGACTCATCTGCCGCCGACATCCCAGACACCTGTCAAAACGGACTCCGTGCATACAGAAACGCAATAGTCTGGTGCAAAATAAGAGGGAAGAGGCAGTTAGACAGGCGAACGAGAGAGCCAATCCTGTAGAAGCTGAGATACAGACTAGTGATGCAGGCGCCAGCCCAGCCCTAAGCTTTGTGACTACAGTGTCATAGACAGAGACGCAGACCATGAGACAGGAGCCTGGAAAATCCCTGAATGAAGACTGTAATATAACTTGGGGTCCTTCGTTTCTTAATTGCGGTCGTGAATAACAAAACTGTCAGACTCCGCGTATCAATCCTTTTGTGGAACTTTTGACTTGCTTTTGGTATAGGCTGCAGTTGTCATACCTAGACCGAACCACGGTTATATGAGAAGTTTAACAATTAAACAGATCACGCTTTCACACACCTCATCCCCTTCTTTTCTTTCTTCTACGCTTCGCTCAAAAAAATTGATGTCACACTATTTAACTTGGAGAATGAGGATCAAGGGATTCTTACTGCAGATGAAGATGTGGTTGAGCTGCGTGAGCACGAGCTGAGAGGACCCCGCTCTTCGTGAACCAGCTGCTCCAGCCTGACCATACTGCTGCCTAATATGATCACTCTTCAACTAATTTTCTGGAGGAATGAACGTTCCACTTAACTAACCTGCTTCGTCACTCTTAATAGCACTGAGCACTTTCATGTAAATATGGATGATGCTTCACCAAACATCTATGAGCCCCTCGATCCGACCAAGAAGGAGATCCGTCTTCTAAAGCTCCTGCCGGCCCCTCCCGATGATGCAATCCGTGCATCCTGCCAGCTGAGCACTGTTTCCCTGCTTGATGACAAGCTTTGCTTCAACGCTTTGTCTTACGTCTGGGGTGACGCGTCAGTAAAAGACACGATTCTCGTAAACGGGATCAAGTGGGAGGTCACCAAGAATCTGGCGGCAGCCTTGAAACATCTTACTTCAACTGCTCAAGAAAAAGAAAGTGATCAGGAGTGTGAAGAGACCTTTTGGCTATGGGCAGATGCTTTGTGTATCAACCAAGGTGATATTCCGGAAAGAAATCAACAGGTCTCGCTAATGGCCGATCTGTATTCGTCTGCAAGTCACGTGTACTCGTGGCTTGGATCACAGGCATGTATCCCTACAGCCGTTGAGACTCTTACAATTATCAAAAAAGCAGTCGTCTCCGCGATGGGCTCTGTCGATATACTTGGCAAACTGTATTGGCTGGAACGCCAGCCGAGCCTCTATGTCAACAACTTGCCACTTAATGAGCAGACGCTTATTCCAAATCGCCAGTGGATGGCAATTCGAGAATTCATAGACCTGCCATACTGGTCACGAATGTGGATCTTCCAGGAAATAATTCTGCCCAAGCGGGACAAGCTCATCTTCATCGGCCCCGATGGTGCTCGAATGACTGAAAAGGAGCTGGACATGGCATTACAATCCGTCCGTCTTGTTGCGCAGTGTTTCAACGGCCAGGCACGTCCTCATTTCATTTCCAGAACTGAGTGGAAATACGTTCAAAGATTGCCCCAGTTTGGGAGTATTGTCAAACAAGTCCAGAGCCTCTTGAGAGCGAAAGAGAGAATCCGTAAAGCGCCTGGAGATCAGCGCGCCGCACTATGCATTCTCTCCGCCTTCCACCGCAAGACGCAGGCTACAGATCCCCGGGATTACTATTACAGCCTCCTGGGAGTTGCACAGCTCTCAGTGAAACCGGACTACAGTCCCGAGAAGTCCGTTCAGGAAGTTTCCCTTGATTTTATCGATGCCTACCTCAAGAAAACCCGCGGATCTTCTTACACTTTATTCTTTCTCCACGATGCGATTGGTCCCAAAGGTATAAGCCAACATGGTCTGCCTTCATGGGCTCTGTGTTATCATACGCCGAAGGTGAACCGCATCCGCGGTCCCGATAAAGAAGCCGACGCGGACGTTGGTGTCTTCGACAAGGTTTCGACACACAAATCTTTACCAGTTTTACAAAAGAACACCATGCACGTGCTGGGCCTCCAAGTCGCTACTGTCAGCCTTGTAGCCTATCGGCCTAGCTGTGATTTCCTAGATAACGGGGGCATGGGTACGTATCTCTTCGAGTTGTCGCAGCGACACAGCCCAGTCTACCTCACTGGAATCTCAATTGCGGCGGCCCTTTTTGGGACAATAATGATGCAAGTAGTAGGGGAGTATGACTATTTGAAGGGATTCGTACTATTGAAGAACCTAATTGAGATTGATTCAATCTTCACCGACATGGACATGGACAACGACAGATGCCAAGTATGGCAAGACAATTTGGACTTCTATGTCGAGAACGCAACAAAAAACGTTCCACGGGATACTGAACCCTCCTTACACGCAGTCCTTACCGAATGGTACAGAACTTTGGCTGAGTTAGAAGTAGTGGAGGCTGGCATGTGCCGTCTCTTCGAGACCGGTGGGGGATATCTCGGTATGGGTCCGTTAGAAGTGACCGAGAATGACGTGGTGTGCGTTCTAGATGGCTTCCAGTACCCCGTTATCTTACGCCTGGAGGGCGATGAGTATACATTTATTGGGTCGTGCTTCATATTGGGTCTTATGAAAGGAGAAGCGAGGACCATTGTGGAGAATAGACAGGCGATTCCAAGAGAGTTCAAGTTGATATAATGATTGGCTTGGGGGTAAAGGAGATATTTACATCATTTTCATATCTATGCTGTTTTGGAGTTACAAGAAAGGCAGACACTGATTTCCATGAGCCTATTATCAAAGTAGGTTGAATGGGTCCGACGAATTATGTCCCGCAGGCTCCATCGCGAAAAGGTAATAACTACTCAACAAGGCTAGTGCAGGTCTATTCTGTGTTATGTAAAAATGTTAGTAGGCATTAGATGTTGTAACGCTTTTAGATATACGCAACTTCGCCTAACGAGACATATATGAGTCGTCTTCCAAAACCAAACGAACCCTTCCCTTCCTTACCCTCTGCCTAGAATTTATGACGAAATGTAAGAATCGAATCTGTATACTAACTTTGTAATAATGCGATGCGATATAACATGATGAAATTGAATTTGATCCATACAGAGTATTGCTACCCTGGGTATCGACACAGGTAGGGGACGATATAACATGATATAACGATAAATAACGTAGCGTACTGTTTTCAATAGGAAGAAGAAGAAGAAGAAGAAGAAGAAGAAGAAGAAGAAGAAGAAGAAGAAGAAGAAGAAGAAGAAAAGAAGAAGAAGAAAACATTCTCGAAGTATACATCCTGCACCCTGTGTGCCCGTCCTGGCCGAGGACGTTACCAAGTGTCCCCCCCTACCTGTTTCGATACCCAGGGTAGCAATACTCTATGGAGATCAATTCAAATTTCGTTGCGGAGTTGAAAAAATCCCTGGTCGAAGCTTATCGGCCTACAGCCAATCCAGGCCGGCCGTTCTTCATACGGCAAATACCGAACGGTGTTTCGCTTTCCATCAGATTTGCTCTTGCTCTTATACTGGTATGCTCTTCGTTTCTATTGAATTGAAATGCGGCATGCTTCTAAGTTGTCCGCCTTCCATTCTCCATGCATACAACCATGTATATATGCCTCCCCGATTAGTTTCCACTTACCGTCCTCCAGACGTCGTAACACGAACGGGACGTCCGAAGAGTTCAAGAACCAAATAGTGTCTCCTTTCTTTGCTGCTGTTGGCGCTATTCCAAGGTGACCCATCTTTGTCCTAAAAAGCGTCCTCCCTTTTTCCCATACGCAGAGTGCTGCTTGAAAAGCGTGTTCGTGTCGAATTTGTGACTCTATAATGTTTCCTTCTGAGATTGCTGCCAGAGTTAACGACAGAAACGCGTTGATTTCGTCTGCCGTCGGGATTGTTTTTGCACGATTCTCTTCCACAAGGTCATCATAGCCTGGACAAATCGGATTGACGTGGATCTTACCATTAATCCAGCGATTGTTTTCGACGTCCTCCAAGACGTTTTTCAAACGTTGGAGGAGAATATAATTTCGGAAGCCAAGTTCGAAGGAGACATGTTCCTGACTTTGCGCACTCGTCCGATCGCCAATTAAAGTGCGCCATAGCACTTCTACACGTTCCTGGCCGTTGACGTAATACTGATCCAACTTCAAACACATTGAAAACCAGGATTTCGAAGTGCCTCTCTCCTCAAGAGGTTCGATTTCTTCGAGTATGTTCCATTCGACACCATGCAGCTCTAATATACTACCCGAGATAGACAAGGAGGAAGTCTTTGCAAAGTCTTCCGGACCACTCCTACAAGGGTATCCGCTAAGGGAATCTGGCTCAGGAAACGCGCTAAAATCAGGGACCCAAGACGGTAGACCAGGTACTTGACGATGACTTTCGTCCTGGACCATGGAGAGAAGCAGGACGTCTTGCGTCTTGACCAGAATGTCGCTACTGATGGCAATGAACACATCCTGAACTGGCGTTTTATAATTCGGGTGCATAAATCGAACCCCTGGATTTTTGCTCTGGCATATGTAAGACGCAATCGAAATCATAGCAAATACATTGTCCCTGGGGTCCGTTGCTGTGAAGTTCATTGTTCTGGCCAATAAGCATCTCAAAAACGAGTATGCTTCAGCTTCCTGGGCTTCTTGCTGGATATCTTCTCGATGAGCACCGTTCAGTTCTTTTTGGGTTTCGCATAGGTACCGAACGCTAGAGATAATTGCGGGAACATCAAGACTAAACCTACGAAACGCTGAAAATTTCGCTTTCCGTTGTATTGAGTGTATAAACGGAAGCCAGTCTCTCTCGGCCAGAAAGTCAGATATTTCTTCGACACGGGTCCAATTCCGGAATATAAAACCGCACATAAGAAGAACTTTGGAACATAATGTGACTTCCTGTACTATCCAACAGCGATGGAAATATTGACGATCGAAAAAGGAGCTGAGTGCCACCCAGGCTTCGTGTTCGACCAAAGGCAATTGGAGCTTTTCATATAAGGAACAATCGTTGAACGTGTAATTAAACGTTTCAGGTGAACCTCTCCAGTGCTCAATAATAGGCACAAGTGTTTCGTCTATGACCTTAAAAGCCAGTGGGGCAGTTTCGTCTTCGGGTCCCAACCACGCCAAAACGAAGGATGCCTTAGCATATATCTCGCCCATCATGGCGACTTGGCAGGCACGTTCTTCCAAATCTGCTTGGTTGATACATACAGCATCGACCCAAAGAAGTAATGGTGAAGAATAATACGCCACCATCGGTTCAGTGCCCACCCTCATTTCAAATTGTTTTATCCTGGAAAGCGCTTCGTAGAGGTTGTCGGTTATCAGAAGAGATTTCCCATCACACCATATAGCTTTCGAAGGCTTTGATGCTTTGTATGGGATGGCAGTTGGATCCCCCCATGTATAAGACAAGGTGACGTAGGGAGTGTTATCGTGAAGGTTCCGTTCGATAAGGGAACACCGTATCTCAGTTTCGGGTTCCCCTCGCTCCAATGCAATCAGTCGGATCCATTTCTGTCCTGGCAATGGTCGGTATATATGCGTATCTAGAGACGAGTCCATAGTCTATGAAAGTCGAGCAGGATCCAAAGGTACGACCAGGTAGTCGCAAGGCTGGCAAAGTTTAGAGCATACCAAGTGGGTTTGTTTTGGAAAATAGTGCTGATAAATATCTAAATTTTGGAGCGCAGGCTCTAGTATTGTGCAAGAGAAGGGCGATTTGGTTGCTAAAGGACAGGTTATATACGGCATGCTCCGCCCGTGGCGTCACGGGAAATTTAGGCAGCAGCGGCCAGATTACCCCACATTTCCCTAGACGCACTCGGACGCATCCTATCACCAACACTTTAGGCACATAGTCAGATCCACAGATAGTCATATCCATCAATACATACCATATCAATACCATATGTGTGCCGTGCGCTGACAAAGCAATTGTCTAGCTAGCGTCCCTCCGTTCCGTCCTCTGGATCGAAATGTTGTTAAGTAGTGAAGTGTTCCACGCGGCATTATCCCAGCTCGGCATATTGCAACATTTGCGATAGTGAGGCCACAGTTGACCGACAAATAGTGGAAAATAAGCATTCTAGGTCTATATAAGAAGCTCGCAGCATTATGTGAACTACGCACTCTACGAAGCAACCTCTAATCTTCGACGTCGTCCAGACTTTCCAGAAACTCAGCCGAAGGCGCAAAAAACGTGCTGCCTGTTACAGGGCGCGAGTAGTCGAGAATACGGTCATGTTTTCCAGGAGGAAACCCAACAAACATGCGTTCCAACATCTTCTCAGTGACCCAAAGTTTTGACGAGTACCCGATGAAGTACGTGCCGAACTCGCCTGAAGCAGGAGATCCAAAGGGCATGTTATCGCGAACAATATCCTGCTCATTGCCTTCGTCATCAGTAATCGTAGCGAGCGTCTTGTGTGCTGCCTGTTCGCCATCCGCGGCATCCTCAAGCTCCATATTGTCGCTCTTGGTGCGGCCGATGATGGCTTCTTGATCCTCGACCCGCAGCTTATTCCAGGCCTCGACATCGTGGAGGTACTTTTGCACAACTACATAGCTTCCACCAGCCGCTTCCGTGTCCAGCTCCTGGGAAATGACAGCTGCGGGGTAGACGGCTGGGCCGACGGGGTTAGCCGTGCCGTCGACGAACCCGAGCAGGTCGCGGGCGTCGAAGTAACGGAAGCCAACGGTGGAATCTACGAGCTCGACAGAGCCCTTGAAGGTTACCATGATCTGGCGTTCGAGCTCAAAGCAGAGGTCTCGTCTTTCGGAGCGGATGTGGAAGAGCAGGTCTCCAAGAGTAGAGACAGTTGCGTGGACTTGGCCTTTGAAAATGGGAAGGGGTCGTAATTCTTTTGGGCGTTTTGCTTCGGAAAGGCGGTCCCAGAAATCACTGCCGATGCCGACGGTACATGTGAGATTGGATTTGATGTCGCGGATGGCAATATTCTTGGTAAGATCCCCTACGCTGGCTAGGGTTGAGCGGATGGTTGCGAGTGCGCTGTGGCCTGGCTTCGCCTTTAGTGTTAGGAATGTTGCGCATCTTGTTAACGGCGCGTCGACAGCCTGGTGTGAGGCTATAGCACGCATACTCATCATGTGAGATTGAGCTGTCAGTTAAGCGAAAAGTGGGAAACGACGATCATTTTGGTAGACGTTGTCTACATAGATGAGGGTACGTTAAGGTTCGGGCTAATGCATCATTGATACATAAGACGTGCGGGACCGTTTGGAAACGTGACTTAGCAGTCAAACATTATGTTGGTGCAAATAGCCAAATATCGGACCAATCACTAGATTGGGCCAGCGTGATTAGACATGCTTAGCCATGCTGACTGACCAGACGCACATATACGCTTCCTGGTTTGCGGAACAAAGGCCTAGCGTGCACGATTTTTAACTTGCTGGAGAAAATTCGTAAATCTATCATATTCCTACGTGTTATTCCTATTCCAAAAGGCACGCGCTACCCTCAAGATGTTGTCAGGTCCGCCACGATTGAGAGATAGCTGGAGGTATTGAGGCGCACAGGATTCAGGGTGTCGCTTGGCATGCCTGAATAATCAAATCACGTGTGGATTCGGGCTTCCTTCCCCATCAGGACATATGGCATTGGGGCTAGCGGCTAGATTACATGCATACAATACAGTCGATATCGAACCATCTGAACCTCCTCTACAGCTCAGTGCCCAATAGGATGAGTCGCAAAGAATCCCGCCACAACCAGCCAGTGGGAAACCTGTATTGGATATGCTCAATCGCAATGCTACAGGCATTCCAACGTTCCTAAGCATGCAGTGCACTCAGAGACTAATGCATGAAAACGTCAGTGAACTCGGCCTTTTGTCTTTGCCCCTCCCTTCTGATAGTGGCACAAAGAAGGGTTATGTACTGCCGTGGTGCCCGCGTGAAATGAACAATTCTACTTTCAATTGATTCAACCACTTCTCTCGCATCAATCATTAAACATGACAGTAGACTTCAAACCACATGAGACGACTACCAATCGTCCTGATGAATGGAAGATTGAGCAGGGCATGTCAGGAGCAGTGCTCCCGGTCCTGGACATGACCGGGACTGAGACCGTTGAGCTTCAGCCGCAAGTCTTTCCTGAGCCGACCAAAGATGAAGAAGCCATCAAGGCCATTGGTGACACGGACAAGTTGTTCACTCGTGAACGCAAAGGATGGAAGGGGTAGGTGACTTCCTGCGCGCTTATTCCGGGGTAGCCAAACACTCATCTTGCACAGGTACGTTGAATGGGAGAACTATCCCGAGAAGAAAGAACTTGCCCACAAGATCTTGACTTCGCAGACGTTTCTGCCCAACCCCGAATACCAGCTCCGCCCCATCCCAGGCACGAATCCTGTGCTTCCAGGAACCAACTGGAAGATGTGGCATCATGCCGTGGGTGGTGAATTGACCACCGTGCCGGAAGACTCTTGGGAGATTGTACTGAAGGAGAAGCACCCAGATATGCTTCACTTGCTACAATTCCCTTACAATGGGGAGCCGCCCAAACGCCTGGTCACTGCCAAGCCAGTCACGCCAAATGATCTCCACTTCGTCAGAAATCATGGAGGTATCCCCATAATCGACAAGGAGGATTTCAGTTTTCTCGTCGACGGAGGCGTCAAGAACCCTCAGTCCTTCACTCTTGATGACCTTATGGATGAGAAGAGATTTCCTCGAGTGGAGACCATGGTGACGATCCAGTGCTCTGGCACCCGGCGCATTGAGCAGATCTCGCTATATCCCGGCCAGGGAGACGAGGTTCCTCAGGCGCCATGGGCGGAGGGTGCTATTGGTACAGCCAAGTACGTGGGCGTCAGTCTGAAGAAGGTCATCAAAGCCTGCGGAGGTTTGGTTGATGGTGCTGGGCATCTCGAGTTCTATGGAGCTGAAACCTATTTCAAGGATAACCAGGTCATGAACTACCTAGTTAGCGTTCCCTGGGATAAGGTCAAAGCTAACGAAGTGCTGCTTTGCTGGGAGATGAACGGAGAGCCACTGCCTAGGATCCATGGCTACCCACTTCGTGTTGTCGTCATGGGCTATATCGGGGCAAGGAGTGTGAAGTGGCTCTATCGCATCAAGGCCATCAATCATCCCTCCTGGGCTCCTGTTCAGAGCAAAGAATACCTGTATTTCCCCCAGCAGGTTGGCAAGCACAACTTGAGAATGACGGACGGCATTCAAATCCAGGAAATGCCCGTCAGCTCTGCCATCATGTCACCCTGGACCAAACAGGTCGTGATTCACAACGGTCGCATTCGTTGCAAGGGCTGGGCATACTCTGGTGGTGGCAGGTGGCCAGAGCGTGTCGAGCTATCCATGGACGGTGGCTTCAACTGGTACACTGTTCCACTCGAGAACCTGTCCCCGAAGCGCAAGTGGTGCTGGCGTACCTGGGAGTATGACCTCCCATGCGATGTAGAAGGTTGGGTCGAGATTGTCGTTCGCTGCTGGGACAACTCTCTCAACACGCAGCCCCCTGATGTGCGCACCTCTTGGAACTGGGGTCTACACGTCACTCAATCGTGCCATCGCATCCAGGTCTACAGTGTGAACAAATCCAGACCTCTGACCAAGGCACGCCTGGCCGAGTTTGAGGAGAAAGGCATTCCTTTCGGCCCCATTACTGTCCCTCTCCAGTTCCCGTCCCAGTCTTGGGAAGACTACGGCAAGTTCTGGGAGACACATGACCCCCGTGACGCAAAGGAATAGTGAATTTTTACAGTGCCCGCTTATGCGGATTTGCTATAGTTATTGCTGCTACGTAGTTTGTGCAAATTTATCGTGTTCTCAATTTCACAGTCCATGCTTGTTGTGTACCTAGAGCCGAGTCTATCGAGTACGCGCATTTACATTTACTTCGGAGTAGCAGTGAATGTATCCGCAAGTATCTCGACTCCGGGCCCCTCGATGACTTGATCACGTCCCACGAGGAGAAGATGCTCGCCGACTTGCCCCCCGGCAGGTACAACTTCAGCCCGAGCTACTATGTGTGTTGATTGCTGCCTGTGCTATGACGCTCGGGTGCCGGCTCCCTGACTCTTTTCTCTCCTTGTTGAAGAAGGTCTACCCTGAAGCCGATCTATTCCCAGGCGGCTTCTTGCAGATGCAGAAAGCTCTTTTTAGTCTAGAGCCTTACCAGAATGGTGTACCATATGTTTTGAATCCAAAGACTTCTTGGACACCGCGAACTCGGACGGGATGGAGGACGATGATCTTGACGTTCCTTCTCCTAGTTTGAATGTCTATTTTGTCTTCACGCCCAAGGGCCCATTCTACCCCGAGGTGATTTATTTCGACGCAGAAGGCATGGTCCAGGAGCTTCGCGATAAGCGCAACAGGCCCGATGAATGCGGAGCCTGTGGAGTTACGAGTGGCTACCGTGGTAGGGGTCTGCTTGCCTGCTCCACGTGCAACGACCGGAAGTACTGCACCCGCAGATGCCAGAAGAAGCACTAGGAAATCCACAAGAAGGTTTGCGTCGAGGTGTTTGGTTGAGATCCGTATGGCTCCGCCTGTCCTAAGATGAGGAAAGTTCCTATACCATTATTGCGCGACCACAAACATTGTAGTCCAGGAATAGCAGCCGACAGTGGGTAGAGAACGATGTTTTGGGATGGACAAGCATTTGCATGTTACAAGCCGTTTCTTTTAATATACGTTATATGCAAACATGGTTGAATAAGCTCATCACCGTTCCCACGTTGATGTAGCGCAACCCTATTCGGCGTGAGGTCAGTCATGTTTTTTTTCTTTCATATGTAGCTTTTCGCTCAATTAGCATGGATATGTTTCAAAGCATGTGTACAACTATTGAAGTAGTAAATTGCCGCAAAGTGATTTACTTCCATCTTGTCTTCCGTCTGATGTTCCATCCTAACCTCTCGTCTCCCATCCCGCATCCAGCTCTCCCATTTTCTACCCGGCATTCCCTATCAAGATTTTTCCTCTATTCAGACGCACAACATGACATCTTCGTACATGTTCTGCAGGGATCCTCAAAGCTTGTTCAACAAGCTGGGTTCTGGCTTGGACGGCTGAAAGGGATACAAGGATTCGGCCTATCATGGTCAAACTAAGTATCACAATATCAGGGAGCTTCTCTTATCATGGCGTTTTGCTTTCGGGACGCAGTATTTGACAAAGATGGGGGAGGGAATAAGATGATGTTCTTGCGTTTCTCTGTCAGATCAAAAGATCACATATATCATTCAATTAAATTCTCGGGGCGAATCAATTCGGGACACAGCATCGATGAAGTGGGGGTTATCATAGAAACCGCAATCCGGTGATGAGCACTTGAGCATCTTTCATGCGAATTGGCAAATAACCAACCCCTCATAAGCTCAAATGTTATCAAGAAGCGACGTGCATTCATGTAAGCAGCCCAAGCTTGTTCCGCAGTGTTCGTATCCAATCGCGCCAACAAGATTGTCTGGAGAGCTGAACCGGCAGACAGTCGTGCGGGGGTCGCAATCGCTGCAATCACGCAAGTTCATGCCGGTGTCAGGATCCGCATCCGCCAGCCGGAATCTGTCTCGAACGGGAAGTTTCTTTCATTGATTACATAAAAACGGGGTAAGTTCGCTCCGGCGCCTGGATTTTGCGTACGAGTGAGTTCAAGCAATGCACTGCCTGATGAAGCATGCCCTGGATCTCACATGGCTGTGGCTACTGCCGAAGAATCTTTGTACATACGTCCTTTTTTGTTGTTTTAGGATATTTAATAGTCATAAAAAATCTCCAATACAGACTTCCTATATCTGGAAACGTTCATGAAATGCCCTCGACTAGATTTTAAAAATTCAGGTGGCCCACCTATACTACAAAGCTTTTTCAAAAGCTGACATGCTGACTTTAGCCGAGCAACAGCAAAAGAAAACAAAAAAAAGCTCAGGCAAGTCTCCAAAACGAGGCAGCTGAAAGGCAGACCATTAGTAAGTATGCCTTACACCTCACGATTGTGTCGCACCGGTCAACTCAAAGGGGAAAAGCGTCTTTTCCAAACGAAAGGAAATCTCGATGAGGGCGCATCTTAGATCCAGCCTCCCCCACCTCACTTTCTGCCTCGTTACAAAGCTTTTACGTACGACTTCTTCAGCGCTAAGCGTAGCAGCTATTGGCAAAATGATGGACGCCACCCCGGCCACTTTATGGCCGATATTTGATTATTCCAGCCCCAATTGGGGAAGAGTTGCAGATGGAGGCCAAGGCTAACTGCACCGCTACGTAGATAGCTGCCATAGGCCAGAATCATGTCAATCCCGGCAATACAGCAGGGGAAAGGTATCCATAAAAGCGTGAGGAATCATGGCTCTGTGGAGGCCAGCGAATCGCACCTTTTTCTACCAGACTACACCTGCCTAATATTTCCCCAAACCATCCTTTGTCTTAGAACCCATACCATTAGCCGATGGCGTCAAATCCTCAGCAGAAAAGCATACCGAAAGACGTTCCAGGAAGAGAGACTCCTGCACGTGCGTTTTTCCCTTCAAGGGACTGTCTGGCTTGGCTGACTATTCGTGAGCTTCATAGGACCCAAAAGATTCTTCGAGACGCCTACGAGTCCACACGACGATGCAGGGCCAAGCAATTTGCTTTCTCCGGAGGGCATAATACGAAGAGAAGATGCCGACCTTATTAAAACCTACGATACAGTATATAAGACTGATCCTAAAGCGTTCGAGCAATATGTTGAAGTCTTTATCCTTGATTTCCATGCAGAAGGTGCGACACATCGATTTTCTGACGAACTGGATACTGTCGAATCCACGTCAATTTTCCAGCTGCTGAGAGATGATGATGGGGGTCCGTCTGGAATAATGAAAGGGTTGGACCCTCCCTCTTTGAACCCTGACTTTCGCTGGATCCACCTCCCGGCGAATAACATGGAATGGGTAGAGGTACGACGTTGTTGAGAGCGAAGCATCCCACCAGCTAACAAAGCTCAAGAAACTGATCCCTCGGATTTGGTTGGAGAAACTCGAGGCTGAGTCCTCGCGTCCAAGGCTGGAGAAAAAAATACGTAGGCTGCTTGGGGAGCACAGTGAACTCCCCGATTTAGTCTCTCAGCGGGATATGCTTGCTCAAAATCTTCTGGCGCCCCAACGGTGGAATTTCCGGCAATACGAGAATTTGGAGCGATCACCAGCGGCTAGATTTATGAAGCCGTTGTTTTCCCTTGTGTCTAAAGGTTGTTTGGCCATCCCGTAGGAACTATAGGCACTTTGGCTCATTACTCCTATAGCGACCCAATCCAAGTCTGAGACATCGTCGGCCCAGTCCAAGTCTGAGGAATCGTCGGATGCCGTTCTTTTTGTACGTTTCATCGTATTATCATGCTATTTGTTCGAAAAATACTGAAACCAGCGCTCAAGATGCCTTATCTACACTGGGAAACATTCTCCGCTCATTCTTCGAGAGAAGCCTACCTTGACAAAGTCTGGCACAGTATGAACGCTACGAGATTCAGGCCGACTGATGAACTCAGCACCCCGTATACACCAGAAAAGTGGAAGAGACAGCAGACACTCTACGAAATGAAGAAGAAATATGAGAACAGACATGATAAGACAACAAAATCAAAGGGCAAGGCCAAGCAGGAACAGAACGTTTATGAAGATATCAAGAGGTCAGAGATAGAAGAACACCTCATCCGCTCCTACCTCGACTATCACGATTCACGCATCCAAGACTCGAAACATCCAGACCGCTCCAGACGGCAAGCTCTTCATGTCCGAAGAACATTGGATAGGTCCTACTATCACACGTTGGAGGACGTCGAGATCCGAATACGCGATAGCGATCAGGTAGTCTACAGATATACTGCGGATGAGCTAGAACTTAAAGATCCCCGTCTCGTCATGGTGGATCAGCTGTGGCTCTGGGTGATCGACAACAGTATGCTCCATCATTTCAAATTACCTCACGACTTGTTCCTAAACACGCACTGACCCCTGTCAGATACTGTTGTGACCGCTTTCCCACGAAGATGGGGTTCTGAATCCAAAGCGGACAAAACGGATGTGCAACAGCGAATTAAGGAAGCCATAGCGAACAATGCCGAACGCGTCGCTTCAGCGCTTGAATTGGCTATTTTAATTGCAGACAAATGCTCCGGGGTGTTCTTCCCTGAGCCTGGAGAAGAGGACGACCTGTCAAACGTTCTGGATTTCTTTGCCATGGCAATTGCAAGACTTGTAGGCGTTTGTCGGATGGCAATCTATATATAGGGTACTGGCTAATTATCTTCCTTCAGGCAAACAATTCAGTCAAGGCATTCAGCGAATTCTGTGATGATTCCAGACGGACCGTGAAAGTGCAAAATCACTATCCCCGGGTGCCCCACAGCCCTCCAGACAACCTGTTAAAGGCGTACGATGACCACATGAGATCATGTCCGAAGTGCTCACCTTCGGATCCCAAAACAGGTGACGATCAAAGGACCTGGATAGCCAAGTTGTTCAAAAAGGACGGGGAGAAGAAAGATGACAAGCTCAAAGAAGACCATGTAGTTGGACGCCAAAAGGATGCTCAATCAAAGGAAGAAGAAAAAACTCTGAAAGGGAAAGTCGAAAAGGGGGCTTCAGAGAAGGATGCAACAAAGGAAAATGAGGAAATTGGCACAGACACGAGCGATGCACATAACAATGATGAACGGCCAGAAGCAGTTGCATTTGGAACAGGAATCCGCGACGGCCCATCGAACCGTCGCAGCCTAGTTGATATTACCCTGGAGACCGAGTACATGAGAGAGATCAAAGATATCATGGATGAGCTCAACTGTATGAGAAGGATCTATGAGCAGCAGAAAAAGCTCGCCTACAGCCTTGCAGCATCCTCGGCCTTTATTGATATTTCGAGAGGTACTTCGCTCAAGGATAACATAGTTGATCGGATTGAAGCCGTCGATGAGTTGACAAAGGAGTCAGAGCGAGTCTACCAAGCAGTATGCATTCCGCGTGTCTCATCTCGAATGATACTAGCTAATTGCATCAAATACAGCTGCGTGACCTTTTAGATCTGAAGCAGAAACAGGCAAGCGTGCAGCAGGCTGAAGATACGTCTCAGCAAGGCCTCACCATAATGGTCTTCACGATAATCACAATCATCTTTGTAAGCGTCTCAACTAGTATGGACATACTGTACTTTCCGATTTCTGACAACCTGCACAGCTGCCCTTGTCCTTCATCGCCGCTGTTTTCAGTATGAATGCGGTGGAAATCAACGGTACGACCATCCATTCCATCGACTATATCTGGAGAATCATGTGTAAGCCTAACCCTGTCGTGGCCCTCCCTGGCCGTCTCTTATCCGCTGCTGACATTGCTAGTCCCCGTCACCTTCGGCATTCTATTGCTGTCCTTGATCCTGGCCTTTTTGATCAACCCGACGATCCGAATCGCCACAGAGTATTTCGGACTCTTACGGAGAACAATTCGGGTCCGCCTCCAAGCTGCCGTCGCGAGGCTCACCATGTCCTTGCACGTCAGGGCCCGCTCGAGGAGCAAAAAGCCCTCAACTGACCCCAACGCGGGCCCGAAGGCGGACCCTCAGGCAGATAAAGAGGGGAAATCGGCAAATACGACCGGAAGCGAGCATCCTACTATGTCGGGCGCGCTCCCGTCGGAGGCTAAGAAACGCTCAGGGTTCAGCTGGCTCCGTGAACGATCGAGAGGTCTCGTGAACCCTAGCAAGAAATCAGAAGAACTAAATCGGAATGGGGATATCGAAGCGCAAAAGCTGACGGACGAAAAGAATGATGTTGTTAAAAGTAGCAACATCAGCGGCAGTTGAAGGTTTCCTTATATACTATATACAGTTTTCCTATCGCAATTTCCCGCAGAAGACAGCTTCCCTCTCCCCGACGTCAGGTTACCTTCCGCCTATCGTAAATGTCACCATAACTTTGCTAGACAAGTAGGCGGGGTAATACTTGGTTGAATTCTAGTATTCGGTGTGAAAGAAGGACACTTTGAATAGTACACAGTAGCAAGGCCTAACTTAGAACTATACACATTACTGGGCTTGGCTGGAATCAAAAAAGCGTGTTAACCGCACTTTTTACTTTAAGACACTGACGAACAGCCTTTTCACATATCTTCTACATGCTGTTAAACAGTGGTCAGAATAAAGAGAGCTAGCTGTCAACCCCAAGTTCCATACCCAGCCAACTCCCATAATGTAAGTAATTAACATCATATGAGTGAGTAAACAGCTACAGACTTACAAATCTACATAGTCCCGTCAGCCAATAGCACTATCTATAAAATAAGAAGTTTCATAAACATCAATCACGTACCATTTCCGCCCCAAGTCTAATGAAATCCCTCAGTCCTCCTACAACAGCCTCCTCCGTAACAACATACTCATTTACTAACGATGCTGCTTTATGAGAATAAATCGTGATTATTAGGCTTTCTTCTCGTGTTAAAGAGAATTTAGTGCGTAAAAGAAACGCGCCGATTGAACATAGCATGATCAGTGACAATGTTATCGAAGCATGAAAACCGGAAAGCAATCTTTCTCCGACCAGTGTATTCCGAGTTTATTTGCCAAATTTAAGGCCGGTACAAGTGTCACACCTTGCACAGCTTACTTGGCGTAAACCCAACTCCGACAAGACGCACAGAATTATTTTTTATGTAGGGCCAAAAGGAATGCTCGACGACGTTGATATCCTCCTAGGCTACAAGGTCTCTAGCGAACGTCCACTTTCTATAAGCATGTATATTCGATTAGTGCTAATATGGCATCGATCTCCAAAAGGTTATTTACCTACCATTGCCCCACAAACACTGCGAACCCAAAGCTACATAGTCAACCAACATGAACACACCGTTGTTCCTCCATCAGTACCAACCTCCGTCCCCCTACAGCTTCAATTCACCGCACAACGATGATATAAGATGACTCCGTACACACCATTTCTCTTCGACCACCACGATAGTTCATGGAGGATCCCATGGCTCGCCAGCATGGCTTTAGTACGATGGTGGAGGGCCCGTACCAATCACCACACTCTTCCGCAGCAACAGTTTTAGGACCACGCGCGACTCAGATCGAGAATTCACAGCCACATCATCCATCTGGAGCACCCCAGCACTACCATTCCAAAACGCCAAAAACGCTTGATATATTAGTCTACGCAACTTTTTTTCGGCAGTCAGATTTAGGAAAATTGAGCTTGGTGTTTTTGTCCTTGCTAGAATACTAATTTTTGTTCGGAAAAATGCCCAATGGGCAAGCAGCGTCGACAAACGTGGGCGAGGATAGAGACGCCGTAAGGGCATATTGACCTTTTGTGAAAGTGGAGCGACCTGCCCCTTTTTTTGGCCTTCACGGCGAGCCATGCAAACTGATTCAGCATCGTCAGCTCCCCATTAACCTCTTGAAAAAGATAGCTCGTCCGGCCCTGGATTCTCTTCTTCTACTAGGCACTAGTTCCCGACGAGGATCGTACGGTAACATTATCCAAAATTGAAGAGCACTTTTAGATACAGATAATGGTACTTACAAGACAGCTCGCCAATCTATTCTACGCGCCTGCAGATGAGAAATTCGAACTGGCTTAAGCAGTTCCTCATGCAGTAACTAGAAGACTAGCATAGGGAAAAGGTCTGCGTAAGAGCGCATTACGAGATTCTCCAAACTCTAGTTGTATTGAATTCAATCTCCAACCGAACTATGTGTATCCAGATAAAACGCAAAGAAATTCCCTTCTACAATCCACTTCAACTCTGCACTAGACTAGAGCCATACTGTTCCCCAGGCTTCTTCTCCCATTTGGGCGTGAACAACACACACCATACCCTAACATGGAAAGTAACACGAATGTATAGCATATGCACCGAGTCCGCCGGGAAACATGAGATACTGCTCACAATCAGGGTTGCCAGTACCTTGGTATTCCTTCCCCTTGTACTTGTATGTAATACCCCAGTTGCTTTTAGTGCCATCGATGAATCTATTTCTGCATCAGCTACAAAACTTTGAAGGGTTTTGAGACAAGCAGTGAGTTAAAAAATCATAGCGACTTACGTTGCTCCTACTAGTACAGTACCCATGTTGTTGTTCAGTGGGATATCAGCAGCGAAGCCCGGACTGACATGAGCCAGGTTTTTGGCAGGGCCGATGATCTTCTTGTTGTGATTGATGACGCATGCGGATTCATCGCCAACTAGGGATGGTGCAATGCCCTCCCCCTCGACGGTGGTTGGTGTACCACCAATAGGCAAGACCGTGGCTGAGTAGACCAAGACACCACACTGGCCTTCTTTTGGTGCCTTGACCTTATCGGGGATCGTAACTTCGGCTCTCTCTAAAAGAGATGTGTTTTGGACTTCGGTCGCCGGTGCAGCTAGAGACAGCGCTGCAAGAGCACCGAGGAGGAGGGATGACTTGAAGAACATTTTGGAAGGTTACAAGGAGATTTCGAGAAGGTATCGTAGAGGTGTTGTTGATGATTGAAGGGGTTGAATGCAGAGAGTGGATGCAGACGAATGAAGATAAACAATAACTTTCCACGTCTTTATATCGACATTTGTACATTAAAGCAGGTAACTACAATACTGATACATTAACAAAGACGGCGACCACTATCTTCGGCGCCCTGTTTACGAAGTCTTGAAACGAGGCCCCCGACAAACAACAGCACATGAGAGCACCGCCCCCACCAACAGCAGGCTAAGCACTATTTCAATCAATGCATTGAGGAAATGCAGGCAAATATTCTCCGCGTCCTAAATCCGGAATGTCGATGCAAGGCTTGCAACAACCAGCGAAATGGCGGCACCACATTCCCCGGTTTCGCACCACGACATCGGTAGCGAGATCGATCAGATCGATCAAGCTTCCGCGACTATTTTTAAACCTCCATTATTGTACGCTGCAAGGCTACATACAATGGGTATTTTTTTTGCCCTCATCGTGGAAAGCCTTACTGTCTCCAACCCCGAAGCATGGTGTATATTCAAACATGGGGCTGCGACCCCTTCCGCCGCCACCCCCAACTTCGTCACGCCGTACTGAGTGTGGCCTCCTCTGTACGCGTCACATGGTGCGATAGTTTTCCTGTATGAACCAAGATTAAGAATATTCAAATAAGTAGAAAGCGCATGTAAAGTTATGCGAAACGAGGGCGTTGATCAAACATGGCCGAAAATCACCCTCCCCCCCCCCCACATTAAGGCTCTCAGGGACGTTTGAAAATAGCCTTAAAGAGTCTTAACGGCAATTTTCAACAACTAGAAATACATTAAAGATAAGAGTGTCTGGTTTTTCTCTTTCTTCTTATGAACTAGCGGAGTTATTCAACATAAGAATAGAGCCTAGACCTAGCCAGGGCATATGTGTACTGTAGGAGAATGTTTTCCATACAGGAAACTGTTCAAACATTCAACCCACCGTATATAATCCCTAGATATATATCACGTGCATAAATAGTTACCTCTGTGTCCGTCCTACAGGGTAGAAATACCCTGTGAGGATCCGATTTCAATTTCAATTTCATGTATGTATGTATGTATGTATGTATTTACCTTACCCACCAAACCAATTCCAAATCCAAACCCCTCATCCCCCGCCCGCCTGCGAGGGCGAGGTACATCAAAGTGTCTTTTTTGTCGCAATTGATTGGTGAAATCAGTCACGGTATCAACACTGGTTTGAAGTCTCATGGTAACGTCCGTGGCTGGGACGTGCACACAGGTAACAATTGGTCACGGGCGAGGTACTTATATTATCTATCTATCTATCTATCTATCTACGTGCGATAGAAGGATGGATGAATGGATAGATTGGGGGGTAGGATGGAATGTATGAAATGTATAGAGGTTTAGAGAGGTAAGGGTAGCAGGGATGGATGGAATAGGGGTTTGTATGGGGTTGAGGGGGAGGAGGAGGCGAGGGTGGGTTTAGATTTGGGGGAGGTGGGTGGTGTTGGTGTTTGTTCTTAGGGAAGGGGTGAATGGGTGTGTGGATAAGGAGGGTTGTACATACGCGTAGGGGTAGGAAAGTTAAAATGTTTAAGTAAGTACGTAATAGAGAGGAAGGATTTAAAATGTATATTGCGCTCTTTGAACATCGAGGAAGAGGTAGGTTGGGTAGATAGAATACGTGCATTCAAGCCAATAGACTGCAACATAAGACAAGAATTATATTTTTTCTTTCGTCAGCTTCGCGAATGATTATTATGTATAGTGTATGAATTTGGATGGGTATAGTGGGAGGGATATTGTGGAAGGGGTAGTGGGAGTGTAGGGACGTTATGATGCTATGCTATGTTATGCTATCAAGGAGAGGATAAGCGAGGTGGGGAGAGGGAAGAGGAAGAGGGAGAAAGGTATGAATGACTCGACTGTCCTTGCCCGCTCTCGGGTAAACCATTATATGTGTGGGTATATGTATGTTTGATGCGTTGTGTTGGGTTTTTTTGGGGAAGGGGATGGAGTGGGGAGGTACGGAATAGGAAGGAAATAGGAGATGGGATGTGGGTATGTGAAAAAGGAGGGGGGAAGGGATGGAGGGGGAATGTAAGGATGGTATGATATGATGATGCGATAGGGAGAAAAAAAAAGGAATAAACAAAAACGCGTTGAAAACCGCCTACAAAGAAGAGAAGAAGAAAAAAATTAAACACCACTAGATAGAAGAGAAGAAAATGACACCCCTCACTTCCCACATCACCGCGCCCTCCCACGAGCGCGAACCCTACTCCTAACCACGCCCCAAGCCCAAACACAGCTCTCGCCAACCGTCGGCCGCCTCTCGAGCTCGCGATCCAACCTCCGCCTCTCGCGATCCCTCTTCTCCCTCCTTTCCCGTTCCTGGCGATCTACCTCGTCCTCTTCCTCGTCCTCGTCCTCTTCTAGCTCGCCGTAGTAGTAAGGGGAGCCGCGGACATTGGGATAGATGTGGACGTTGTAAAGGTAGTAGGTTGGTGGCGATGTGTGCTGGTCGTGGTGATAGGGGTGGGTTGGGTAGGATGAGTAGGCTGGGCGGCGGGCAGGAGGGTTGTAGAGGGTGAGTTTGTTGTTTGCCGACGGGGTGGAAGTAGCAGATGAGGACGAGGGGAAAGGAGGGTAGAGGGCGGTGGAGGAGGTTGTAGGGGCCGCGGGCGACGAGATGGAGTGCTGGAGTGGGGGCGGGTTGGTAGTGCTGCTGCTGCTGTTGGATTTGCAACGGTCAGCAGAGGCGGAGGCGCTGTGTTGACTTTGGCGTGAAGTAGATCGAGCTACTGAATGCGCGGAGGAGGGGGTGGAGTGTGTGGAGTGAATGGATGAGGACGGCATGGTGGTGCGGGAGTAAATCTTATTACACGCACCCGCGATGTACCGATTTGATTTGTGATTGGCTGCAACTGATGCTTTGAAAACAGTCCTCTCAAAGGAGAGGAGGACCAAAGTAAGCTGAGATGAGTTTGAGGGAGGTGGGCTGGATGTCGAGACGATTATGTAGATATATATTGATGGTTGCCTCGGTGCCCCCTGTTACGTGGTGGTGAAGGCGAAGATGTTGAGATATCGATTTTGCCTGTTTCTGCCTGACGTTGGGCCGGGCTCTTTTGCATCCTCCTCTTTCAATGTGAGCGAACCAGAAGGTATCGTGAAAGCGCGTCGCGCGGGGAAAGGAAAAAGCCTCGACAATTATCGTGTGCCGCTATTATCGGGTTTGTTGCGCTCGAACAGACTTGACGGAGGAAAGCCAAGCAAGTAGGAAGGTTGTTGGATCGACGAGAAATAAGTGGTCAGGGGGAAGAAGAAAAATATGCATGTACCTACAGCACAGCCTATCGGCGGTACCGTGGCATCAATAAGGCGACGGGAGGGGGCATGAAAGTCACGGCCAGAGCATGCAAGACACTGCCATCAGGCACCAGGCAGCAAACACTCACACGCCCAACTCACGCTGCACGCGCTGCAAGCAACGACGATCGGTGGAGTGTATTGGGCCAGGATGACTTTTTTCGACGGTCTTAGACCAGCCTAGTCATGCTCTACCCATCCTATTCACTCTGCTCGTCACGCGCACAGCCTCAGCATCACATGCGCCACATGCGCACCGCCACACTCGTCAACGCTGACGAAGCACTCGCTCGACATGTGAAGACGGCCTCTTCCGGCACTAGCTGTGTGACTGTGTAGATATCTGCCGCACCAGCAAACAAACACGACCAAACAGAACATGCAAAGCAAGGAACAGAGACATGGAGGTACGGTAGTTTTCCCGATATGATCCCTTGATTCGCTTCATGTATCCCTTCCCCTCCCCTCCTTCTCAGCCGAGATCCACCGCGTCCGTGTCCCTGTCTGCCTACCCTCAAGAGATTTTATCTACCTAGTATTCCCTTCATCCATCATGTGGACATGAACAAGTAGCCAGCCCAACTAAAACCAAACACCTTCGCTCGCAGAAAAGAAAAAACAGAGAAAGGAGTAAGAAATGCTGCTCGCCGATGTCCTGTCAAACATCCATGCGATTCCATTTTTGCGCGCGTAATGCAAATGCCCCGTCTATAATTGTACAGAGTGTGCGTATGTGTATGTCGTTGGAAAAGAGTAGGTACTCTCCAGTCGAGGTCCAGAAACAAGCACCGGACCGTGACCTTGGAAAGTGTTGCGAGAGTTCAGCCGCCATCAAACTTCAGCGCTTGAAGTTTTGCTGCTGACGTGGAGGAAGTGAACAAAAAAAAATATAACAAGTAGAAATGGAAACTGCCGTGCAGAGTACTGTTACGGACCTTCTCCCATCATTTGATCCGCACCAGCCGCACATGGGCATGTTTACCAGCTGGCTGCGGAGCGTAGGCCTGTTCAACAACACAGGCTATACGGCAAGGGCGCATTCCCGAGAAATACATAGTGCTGGTTGGGAAAGCGCCATGCGTGCCGTCACTGGTGACCTGCAACCCCAAACCAATGTGTCCTCTTGGCCCCAATAGTGTACAGAAAAGCGGTCGTCATGTCTCGTTTCGGTCGAGGTTCGGGGAGGCCGGCTCAAAGAGAATGCGTTTAGTTGTAGGTCTGGCCAATGTGGCGTTCGCTTTCGGGTTTCCATGTACCTAGCGCCAAGTCAGAATGGTAAACGGGAAGGTGTGACAATGGTTGCAGGGGGCACATGGGCATTGCAAGCGCCGAAGCACAAGGTACCGCGGAGCTGCTAGCGGAAAGGGAATACTACGTACCTTCAAAGTTGTGTTTGACAAAGGCCATTGGGTCATCCGGTTCGCCGGCGCCCATGGTCTTGATGCCAGGGCTGAAGCTCGTGATGGGCAGGATGATGACGTCTCCGACCTTCTTGGGGGTCTTCATCCCAGCGAAGTGTTCCCAGGTGATGTTGCCTTTGCTGGTGGTCATGTCGAAGTAATCGGGGTTGTTGAAGAAGGAGAAGATGCTGTCGGTCCACAGAGCGGGACCGGTGAATTCGATGATGCCCTTGGTGTCCTTAGAGAGCTTACCCTCGTCGCGACGTTTGAGCGTCTCCTGTGTGATGTTGGCAACGACGTCGACGAGGACGGGATGGCCGGGCTTGGACTGGATGGTCCACTGGCAGAACTGGATGCGGCGAGAGTACCAATCGGCCCAGTCGTCGCGATCGGGGTCAGCCTCGATGCCAATGACCATGCCATACGAGTTGCTGGGCACGTCGGATGGAATCCAATCGGCGGCGCTCTTCAAAGCAGAGGTATCGATATCCGAGTAGATTCCACCGCGAGCCAAGAGGATCAGGTAGCGGAAGAAGTCAGCCTTGAGGACGGGAAGCGGGAGCGCATTGTAGGCCTCGAGGACCTGAGGGACAGAGGCGTAGATGTGGCGGATCAGATAGACAGCGACGTTGTCGGTGATGACTTCGTGCACGAAGGTCGGGTGGTGAATGGACCAGCTGGCCTCGGCCTCACGGAATTCCTCCTTGAACTCGCCCTGGGCGGGTGTGTATTTCCACGTCTGCCAAATGTATGCGGGGAACTTGGAGTCGACGTCGTAGGGGAACTGGTATTCGAGCTGCTGCTTCAGGGGCTTCTTGTGAAGCTCATCGAGGCTGATCTGGGTCTTTGGCTTCTTGGGGACGTCGACCGTGTTGAAGGCATCGTTTGCCTTGTCGGGCGTGGGCGAGGGTTTCGGCGGTTCGGGCTTGGGCTGAAGCATGGCGGGTTTGGGCATGTCGTTGGCATTGCGGATGGGGGCGGGCGAATGGCTCGAGTGGTGGCTCCTGAACAGGAAGAAGAGGGTCAGGACGGCGAGCGAGGCCACGAGGGCCTTTTTGAAGGAGAGCATCGCAGCAGCGACGGGAGGCCAGAGACGACGCGGGATTTGTGACAGCGGGAATGAGGGCGTGTCGGGGTCGGTGGCGGCGGAGAGGAGACGAAGCCTGACCGGAGGCGTGGAGGTGGAGGTGGAGATGGGGGTGGAGGAGGAGAGGTCGGGGGAAGGAGAGGGTCGAGGAAAAGTGCGGAGCGAACGGAAGGAGTAAACAAGCCAAGGGGGGAGGAACAACAACAAGGTTATAGGGTAGCGGATGGAGTAGGTAGGTACCTAAGGTATGGCGAAATGTTGAATAGGAGGAGAAAGGCTATGGGGATGGATATGTTGCAATTGTCGCAATCAAATCATGGAGAGAAGGGCAGGGAGCGACAAAGCAAGCAGGGACAGGGGCGCGAGCGAGTGGGTGGGAGTGGTTGACGGCGGCCCAGAACCGGAAGGCTGTTGTTGGTCGGGTTACTAAGGGCTGGTTTAAGGTTGGCTTGAACGGGCTGGAGACTTTTTTGGGCTTGGTGCTTGTTCTGCCTCTCGTCGGCTTCTTATCGTCGTCGTCAACAATTTTATCATCCATCCTTCCATCGCTCAAGATGAGACGCGTCCCCGAGTACATACGAGGGCAACCTTTCGGATCGACGGTGCCTACCTACAATTATGAATTTCATGCGCCGCCGGGGCTGACACCAACACTCAATGCAACTGACATAAGCCGCGATTCCTATCTTTTCTGTACAGACGT
This sequence comes from Periconia sp. R9002, assembly GCA_023627715.1. NCBI lineage: Eukaryota > Fungi > Ascomycota > Dothideomycetes > Pleosporales > Periconiaceae > Periconia > Periconia sp. R9002. The sequence goes on along the minus strand of JAMAHW010000052.1, from coordinate 15,077 downwards.
ATATCTGGCAACAATAATCAATGGGTCCGTGGTTGATGGTTGAGGCTGGCTGGAGTGGACGGCGCTACCTAGGCGGCGGGGCTGCTGGCCGCAACGGGCCTAACTTTTTTTTTTCTTCCGCTCCCTCTCCCACGCTCACTCCCACTCCACTCCAGCCTCGCCCTGTTACACCTACCAGGCTGGGCACCTGTTTCGTATGCGTGGCTGGATAGCCGCCCGTTTAGCGTCCTGGCCCGCCTACCCTAAACTACCGTACAAGCACATCATCTAGTTACACCGTCCCCCAAAGATGTTCACTGAAAATGGAGGATATACTCTGTAACATTACCCTACGGATAAGCACAGTAATACCTGGCTGATGAGTACGATGCGCCTACTGTACGTTAGATGGCGTGCGTGGATGCATCTCATGCCGCCCTGCCCCAACTTCGCCGTCGAGGCTGGGTGACGATCCATCCTTTCTTTACCCGTTCGTTCACCTGCGCCCCCTCTACATGTGCTAATCATGTCCTGAGATGCGCTGCACATGTTCTTCTCTTCTTTTGCAGTGCATGCGACTGGTGCGATAATAATAAACCATGGCGAACAGCCGTCGGTCGGCGCCTCCACTCGACTTGACTGTGGGGAGCTGATGATCCTCTCCGAGGCCACGCGTCGTGCAAAGCGCCCCGTTAGCCTACGCCCTTAGCCCACAACTGACACTCAACCCTCCATAGCCCAGATCTCAGCGTGGCGTTTCGTATCGCTCTCTCTCCCTCTTGTCATCCGTTGGGAGCCATGTCTTGCAAACAGCAAACGTCGCCAGCTTTCTCGGAATTCTGATACCTTTGTTTGCGGCGTCTCACTATGCCCTCGGACCTGTGACTATTCCGATACACGTTCCTCGTTAGTAGGATGCGACGACGCGACGACGCAACTGGCAAGTCTCCGGGCGCGTTCCCCTTGCAAGTTGCAACGTCCGATTCTACCAGCTGTCTTTCTTTGATGTTGCTGTTCGCCATGCGGCTACCTAACAATATGTCCCTTCTTGGTTGCGCGGCTGCAGCTTGAACCCTTTGGCGTGCCCATGCCACTTGGCCAGGCTGAAACGTAGCGAAGCCCGCTTGGCCTGTTTCGGGCCTAGCTTGATGTGTCCTCTTATGCCATGAATCCCATCGGCAGTTCTCCTTTTACGAGCTCTCGTAACTTTCTCTCCTACATGTCCAATCTAGGGAAAGAAGCAGAACAAACGCCCTGAGGAATGCGAATAAAAATAGCCCACATACGGATTACTGCCGCGTTCGTCAGCTACCGACAATGGCATCTTCGATTCCTCGGAAGCAGCCAACACTATTGCTTGTCGCTAGTCCCACTACACATATGCGGTTGCTATTCTTACCCCACGCCGGTGCTGTACTGCGCTGCAATATCCCACTCGTATGCTGCATCCAGCTTATCTACGTACCTATGCCACTGCGTGTTCTGCAATCTACATCGCCGTCTACAAATGCTTCATGACGTCGTCCACCCTATATCCTTTTACCCAAGCAGCAGGTAGAAGCTTCTCCGGGATAAGGACGTTCCTTCGGTTCCTTCGGGATTCCGCAATCGCCGCGAAACGCTTACCACGCTCGTACCTTGCCCTCTTTCTCTACCGCACTGTTCTACCTATTCCTCCACCACAAATCTCCGCTGTGATTGAATTCTCCCGCAATCCCCCTTTCATTTGATATGATATACCCCTCGCGTAGCTTCACATACAGTGAAAAGCATTCACACCTTCCACGATCACTCTATGCGTCTAGGTATGCGATAAGCACCATGCGCAGCGCAATACGTGGACCCGAACATTAGCACACCTTAGCTCGGATGATCATCGTAAAGCTTCGCCCGGTGGCTACTCATCTCTCCCGTTCCGATGGCACATGTCGTAAAGCCGGAACGAACGATCGGATCTCCATTCCAACCTATCCTAAGCTACATGTAGTAATTGATCACTCTATTTCGTTCTCGGTATCTCGCCGCGGATCATCTCATCTAATCAATCACCCTCCTCCAACGAACGTTCCCCAATCCTCCCTTCCCGTCCCTGGAACCAGTATGCCACCGTGAAAGTAATCAATCTCAACCGGGACAGACAGATGTACACAGTAGTAACACACCACCACCACCATCCCGTCAAACCCAAACCCAAACAAAATCTCACATTCGCACGCCCCCATGTCCCCATCCAGTAACCCCACCCTCCCCCAACATTTCCCAATCCGACCGTGCGTTGTGTCGCAATCACAGTCACACACAGTCAGTCACAGTCACATGCGATGTGAGAGAGAAAGAAGCTTGTAGGGTAGGTTTCTGCAACACAAGGGTTTTGAACGTCTCGATCGTGTTGAGAAACACACGGCAAACAAACAATAAACGCTGGTGCGTGTTTGGAGATTTGTCTGTTTCTCCTTTTTGCCCTTCTGTCGCACCCCTTTCCCTACCACCCGTCTCTCTAGAAATGAGAAAGAGAAACAAAACCCCTTCGATTGCATGTTGTAGACTAGGTAATGCGCTACGCTCCAAAGTGCGACTTGGTACATGGCGTAAGAAGGTTTCGAACTGAATCTCCCTTCCGTGTCGTGTCAAGCTCGATCATCACACACCAATTTCTTTCATGCGTTCAACAATTTACAATGTTGATTTTCATCCCGCGCGCATGATTGATTGCTGTGGCAACGCTTGTTGGTTTCGGCGGCGGGTATTTTGATGTGTGTGCGGTTGGGGTTTGTGTTTTGCATGTCCTTGTTCATACACGTTGACGATATACGTATAGTGTGCTTTGTTATTCCATATTTTTCACTTGCGATGGCCGAACCGTAGCGGGGAGGGAACGTATCAGATTGGAGAAAGGGGGATTTACGAGGCTGCCAAGCGATTAGATGTTAGCACGGTCCGTCGCATCTTTATGTACTTGCCCACGACCCTGGTGGAAGTATACTGCTTATGTGTATACATTTACGGACAGTATCATCCATCTATCTATGCCTACTACATAAACACCACTATTGTAAACCCAAACACACCTTTCATGTCACAAGCAAGACTATCCACCTACCTCTCCCGGCCCCTACCAAATACTCGTACATGTATGTCCTCCCATTGACAACACACCACATACGGACGTATACCCATTTTCATAGACGTTATATACGATAGAGTGAACCCTTACTTTCACATACGACCATAGGACCATGAAAACAGAGCTTCCCGTCCGCTCAGCTGTACTTAAGCATGGTACCGGCGGATTAGTAGTTAGGTGGGTGACCACTAGCGAATACCTGCTGTTGTATGTTTTTTTTTTTTGCCCGCGCGCATATAGCGCGGGTAATCCAGGCGGTATGTAGTATCATCCGATCACCTCTGGAAACAATAACATGTATGGTAGAAGATGTGGAATGTCCACCTGCTTTTTTTTTGTGAACTGTAGGAAGGGTGAGTATTTGTGTCGCTGCTCGAAGAAAACTGTGTCCAAACTGTTGGCTGGCCTCGCCATTGGCATGCGCCACACTTCACATGGAGAGAAGTGGCGTTCGATGACGAACCCTTACCAGCACCAGTCTGTAGCTCTCCACAACGCCCATCTCTCCACCCCTCAGCCGATACACCATGTTCTGGCAGTCTACCTACGCGCATCAAAGGAATTACACTGCATAACTCGTGCGGTATCTCTCTGAGTCAATCGCACGCCCCTGCTGAACAGATACTCAGGTATTGACTCATACATCCCGCTCCGCTGACACCCCCGAGCGTCTCCGCCTATAAACTGGCACCATCCGTCCGCGGCCTCCCTTTCTTCCGCTCCAGCGCAGCTCTTGCCCCTTCAAGAGCATGCCCAAGAAGCACCAACCCGCCTACGCTTCAATCCGCCCTACCCACAGCCATTCCACCACCACACCCCGTGCGTCCAGCACCCCTCCGCCGCAATCCGTCAACGACCGCATCCAGCAGCTCCGCCGCGAACAAACCCCTCGCGCCACTGCACAGCGCAGAGATGAGATCACAGAGGTAGTTACAACCCGCACGGTGCCGCCCCATTTGCGGCATCTCCTGCAGTTAGCTGAGGGCGAGGTTCCCAAACCAAAGCCAGGTTCCAGGCATGCTAGGAATATTGGCGCCAGCAGGCCTGGTGAGCGCAGACCTCCCGGTCCCGCGGCCCCGAATAGTTGGCTGAACACGAGCCGGTTCGCCCCGAAAAGAACAACGAGTGAGGAGGGTTACAACAGAGAAGGTTTTGGGAGGTTAGCCAGGTGCTACGACGAGGAATTCAGGGTATGCGCATTCTTCCCGTGACGCTCACGCACATTTCCACGATGAATGAGTGACAGATAACTGACTGACGGTGACATTGCAGCGTTTTCCTGGCCCAAAAACCCTTATACACCAATGCCTCCGAACCTTCGCCTCCAATTGGGGAGATCTCGCCGAGTACGAGCAGCACTATCTGCCTTCGCTACCCATACCGCTCAGAGAGGTGATGTTGAGCTATTTGACACTATATGGTACAAGAGGAGATCTGGACAGCAAGACTTTCAAGATACTGTTTCAGGACGATAAAGAGGCTGGAGGGGGTGTCTCGGCATGGAATGAGGTTCGCTTTATCGATCTGACGGGCTTGTTGAGCAACAAGTTCTCGTTAAAAGACCTAGACAGATCTCTCAACCGCCTCGGAGGAGCAGGAGTCGCCACTGCCGCTGTAACAAGCAGCATGAGCGAGCTGAGCCTGAGCTCAGATTCTCCAAAGGGCAAAGGCAAAGAGAAAATTGAATCTCACATCGCCGAATCTTGGGAAGATGAGGAAGACGAATGGGAAGATATACCCAATACCCCACCTCCTGTCTCGATAAACCATACCCTCCTTACTCCCGTCTTCACCAACCTCACGCGCCTTTCTTTGGCACACCCTGGGCCAACTGCCTCATGGGCGGACCTTCTCTCTCTTTCACCGCATCTGAATATGCTTACACATCTCAGCCTTGCCTACTGGCCGCGACCTTCGACTACACCAAACGCGGCGACAACATCCATGGTGTCAGAGCACGGTAGCGTTTCTCTCGGGGGAACTTCTTTCTACTCAGACCTCGACGACGATTGGCACGAAGCCGCTAATATCCTGCGTCGCCTCAGCAAAAACACATACTGTCTGCAATGGCTGGATCTTGAAGGCTGCGCGTGGATTCCGGCCTTGATCTGGGATCCGAACGGGGGTATCGAGCAGTACCAGCAGCCCGTAAACGACGCCATCAACAACCAACTCAACCACCCCATATTCAGAACCACGCGCACCTCGTCCTCGTCCGAGGAAGAACATTGGCAGAACAGGCGCTCCTCCGCCACCAAACCAAACCGCTACGCACCCACGGGTCCGGACTGGACCACGTCCTGGCGGCAAATCACTCACCTCAACCTCTCGCAAGCCTGGATTCCGTCGTCGCCGCAGGACCTGCAGACACTCCCCTCGGGCATCATCTGCGTGCGCCTCATGAACTGGCTCCGCGAACAGGAACGCCTGGCCCTGGTTTCGCCGCCCTTCTCGCTCTCCTCGTCGCGCTCTTCGACCGTCGCGGCGGACGGGGTGGGAAGCGAGCAAGATGAAGGGCACATGCGCCAGGTGTTGGACGAGTGGGAGGAGCGGAGGGAGAGGTGGAAGGCGCTGGTGCGTAAGGGGAGGAATCGCTCGCATGCCGAGATTGCGAGGTGGGTGGAGCGCGAGATGGTTAATCGGAGCGTGGGCGCGAGGGTGCAGGCGGTGCGGAAGGCTGTTGGCGGGTTGTGGTGTGTCGTTGATTATGGGTGGGGGTGATGGGATGGAGTGACGAAAAAGGGAGGGGCGAGGGAATGAAGTGTTGGATTTGTGCGTGCATGTGCAATGGTGAAAAACGTTGACGGTATGTTGTTGTATTACGTCAAGCAAGTAGCAACAATTGCATTATCTTCCTTTATCACAATATTGGGTATTGTTTTTCACCTTTCATTTCACGTTCTTTGGTACATTTGTCATTATTCATCGGTCATTAATTAGGAGCATCATGATTTGACCTCCAGTATGAGGGGGTCATTGGGGGTATCTAATGTATGTATGTATGTACGTATGTATGCATTTGGGAATGGAGGGAAGAAGAAAAGGAGCACAAAAAAAATATAGGAAGCACGATCCATAGGAAACGTAAGTAGGTAGGCGGGAAAAGACAGGGAGGTATGGTTACCAACCCCCAGCCCTACTCCAGATTGATGGATCCCATCACAAGATGCCCGCGCGCACGAAGCATTCCGAATCCTCGAATTGGAAAAGGAAACACCGAAAAAAAAAACCCCTGTCCGTAAAGTTACTCCTTTCGGCGAAGACGCACGTGCGTACGTTCTCTCATGCAGACACGTATTGTAGGGTACAACGCTCTGAAAAAAGGGAAATGGGAATGGGGAAGGGCCGCGCAGGGAGTGCCGCCGTCATGTACCGCAGCGGTAATCTTGCTGCATCTTTCGTGTTCCAAAGCCGAAAACAATCGTAGTAAAATCGTCGTGGGCAGGCCATCATAGACGAGGAAGAGAGGGTGTAAACACTTTTTAAGAATGCCACTGCCTCCAAACATGACTCGTTCGTAATGCATTCGTTGGCTCGTTCGTCTCTCATCATTCTAGTTTTGGGGGTTTTGACTTGAAAATGGACTTGACGGAACCTTACTTGCACTTGTTCCTTTCTCAAGCCGTCTTTGATTCGTTGTGGTGTCGTAATCCATGGCCATGACTCGTGTGGACCCGCAGGACTCAAACCTGGGTCATGAGAGCTCCAAGGGACATCTCATCTTTCTCCAATCCAACCGGCTCATCCTTAATGATCGGGAGGGCAGAGGAAGGAGGTAAGGGAGCAGTAAGAATATCGGGAGTGTGCGTTACAACGGCTTCCTCGGTGAGTGCAACGCCGCCATCAACTTCGATCTCGCTACCGTCCGAGATACACGAGTAAACTGAAAAGTCGGAGTTGCTGCTACTTTCTTCATCCTGGTCATCGTTCTCCTGGATGGCAGAAGTATGTTGGAGGCCCATACCAATGCCCATACCGAAAACGCCCTGTCCATGGGAAGCGGCAAGGTATCTGGCGTACCTCAACTCATTGCGCTCTTTTTGTCTGTGCACACGCCGCAATGCACCCATGTCAAACTCACCCACGGGGTCTTCCTCCTCAAGCTGGCGGGCGGTCCCGGTTCGGGGCATAGGCAGCGTGATGTTGGAGCCGGAAGAGCTGGAATCGCGTGTAGAGCGGAAGATGCCTTGGAACACAGCTTTGAGGCCCTGGCGCGAGAACAAAGGCAAAGTGAAGATGTCGCGCGCAATCTCAGTGGAAGAGTTGTGGCCCAGGCTGTAGAAGCGTCGACGAAAGTAACGGGTGGAGTTGATGTTTTCCAAGTCAGATTGCGTTGTTTTGAAGGTCAGAACGCTGCTGCATTCGGAGGGTGTTCTAGGAGAGGTGAAGCCGTCGTGCACAATTGGTGGGAGAGAAGGAGAATAATCTTTTGGGGGTGGCGGAGGTGGAGGTGTAGAGTCGATGTTGATACGGCGAATGGTTGCTGCCGATTTGGTAGGAAGGATGGCTGTTTCAGGGAGAGTAATAGGCTTGAGCTCGTCGGCGAACACTGCATCAAAGGAGGTATATGTGCGCATATTGAAGTATGGGCGACAAGTGTGACACGCGCGTAGTTGGCAGTGGAACTAGAAGAATCAGACGAAAAGTCGGCCATGTTGTGTCACAAAGGGTAAGAACGTACAGATTCTTGGGTGAACGTGCTACCAGCAGCACCGTCCGTATCCCCCGTTTTGTTCGCAGCGTAGGTGGTTTTACACTCTCGTGCAATGGTTGCGACCTCTTCATTCAGCTTCAACTTGAGCTGTTTGAGGCGGTCTAACTGTGCCCCAGTGTAGTCGCCCTTTTCGGCCGTGACAATGACGCTTTCGCTCAGGCCAATCTGCTCCAACTCCTGGCGAAGTACTGATTTGGAGTCGGCGTCACCAGCGGGTCCATCAAGAACTATTCCCAAGTAGGGGGAGCCAAAATCACAGTCCTGGCGGCATTCGTATAGAAAACCTAGGGAGGGTACTTTGCCGCAAAGGGGACAGTGGTCGTCGAAGCCGACAAAGATACGCTCCATAGTAAGATGGGTACAATTGACGACTGCGCGAGAGCGCTTGGGGTTATTGCGAGGCTTTTGCTTTTCCCTAATCAGCACTGACGGTCTCGTCGCATACCTACGCAGACGCTGGTGTACCTTCATGTTGCCTAGGGTGCAAACTATGGTGCACCGCTCTTTGGTATCGCAATCAGCTGGTCGGTAGAGTCGACGCGAAGACAAATTCAGGCTGGCAGGCAAGAATAGGTATCCTTGACCACGAATCGTCAGCGATGATTTAGGGTTGATGGAGGGCTCATGTAGCACATACTTATCCTGCGATGTACTCGAGCAGACGGATCAAAGCGATAGGGCCATGGGTAGAGAGGAGGGCAAAAAAGGTTTTTTGGGGTCACCAAAGGAGGAATTGGATTTTGGTTGGTGCAGTTGACATTGAGGTGTTTGTAAGGTTAGGTAAGTACCGTTGTATGGAAGGGACCAATGGCTTGGCGCTGGCGAGTAAAAGGCAACCACCCTCTACTGTGTTACCAATGCTTCGACGCCGTGCTTGTTTGGCCCTCTCAATCACTAATCTTAAAAAATGCCCGACGCCACAGAGGTTTTAAATAAACACCAAAGGCAGCGAGAGAAGGAGAAAGGGCAAGTTTGGGGGAGAAGGTATGTGTATGCAGATGGTCATACGCGCAACGAACATGAGGACATGCAGCCTGACGAGCAGAACAACGAAACAAGCTAACAACATAGCAGGGTGATACAAACGGGTGCAGGTCAAGGTTGACCCATGCCGTGCTGGATGCGACGGTGAATTTGAAAGTCCTGTGTGACCGATCTGCGGTGATATTTACCTGCCTATGTACATACACATGTACATGACCAACCATGGTGATGGCACACCGAAGCAATGGACGGTTGACCACACAAGCAGCCGCCCCTCTACATATCACCCTTTTTTCTCCATCGATTTTCTTTTTTTGCGTGGCCAGTAATGAGCTGGAAAACTCCGATATTATCATTTCCACCTAGATCTGAGGCGCCGGCGGATACCGACGTGAGGTATAGAAGTAGTTAGCGACGGCCGAGTTTGTCCCCACTCTTGCGAATAGCGAATAACCGACTCCCAGCTGTAGATATGGCTGCAAAGATCAATCGCCAGCTACATGCGCTTGGTTATCGGGCACCTGTTTGGGTATCGTGGTCTGCCGGATTGTGGTAAGCAGTAGAATACCTAGCAGCGAGGATGGATGATGGTGTTGATGGTGGAGGCAGGTCGTCTCGACTCTGGCCAGTCCGGGGGGCTCCGCGCTAACGCGAAACAACAAACAGCGCAACCCGCCTAGCCCACTCTCCACTCTACCTCTTCCAGCCCCCCAGCCATCTACCTCTCCATCCGCTCATTCACTCCTTCATCTCCACCACCATCTCCGCCTCCATCCACGTCGACGCAACGCCGCCGGCAACCTCTGCACCCCATCGGCTTCGTCTTCTCGCCTGCCCGCATCGCCGTCACGTAACGCGCCAACCACCACGTCACACGAGTGAGCTGCCGCCATGTCGGTCAAGTTCGACAAGGAGACAACGGTCCGGACGACTGAGGCCGTCGCTGGCTCGGCTACCAAGGGCTCCGAAGATGTCCTCAAGAACGTGGGCGAGGCAATCACAAAGGGCGGCGGTGCGAATGGCTATCTCGCGGTGAGCGCGCGCGCAATTGCTATTGTTCGAGTCCCCGGGATAACGTACTGATGTTTTGGCGCAACTCCAGGCCTACCTCAAGCAGTTGCAGTCCAACCCACTGCGCACCAAGATCCTCACTTCGGGCACCCTTGCCGGTCTGCAGGAGTTCCTCGCATCATGGATCGCCCACGATCGCAGCAAGAGCGGCAACTACTTCACGTCGCGCGTCCCCAAAATGGCCTTGTACGGCGCCTTCATCAGCGCTCCCCTCGGCCACTTCCTCATCAGCATTTTGCAGAAGATCTTCCAAGGCCGCAAGAGCTTGAAGGCCAAGATTCTCCAAATCCTCGTCAGCAATTTGATTGTGAGTGATGACTGCCGACACCCAAACATCCAAAACAGCCGCCTTTGTTTACAACTCGGCTAACGCGACTTTGCCTAGATATCCCCCATCCAAAACTCCGTGTACCTCGTTTCCATGGCTCTCATTGCCGGCGCTCGCACATACCACCAGGTCAAGGCGACCGTCAAGGCTGGCTTCATGCCCGTCATGAAGGTCAGCTGGATTGTCTCGCCCATCTCCCTCGCATTTGCCCAGCAATTCCTGCCCGAGCACACCTGGGTGCCTTTCTTCAACATCATCGGTTTCATCATCGGAACCTACATCAATGCACACACCAAGAAGAAGAGGCTCGCAGCCTTGAGGCGCAAGCACTACGGCGACGGCAGCGGTCGCGGACAGGGCGGGCCGGACTACCCCAGGTCTGGCGACAACTACGGAAGGCCCGGAGACAACTACCCAGGTGGAAGGCCCGGAGACAACTATCCTCCCGGTGCAGCTGGCGCGAGGCCAGGAGAGAGCTACCCGCCTCGACGCGATTACTAAATACGATTCCCCCGGTAACGACGCACGACGATTTGTATCATGCACCATAATTACGCAGCCGCCCCTGTCATGTCGACTCTCTGTCTCTGTGCGAGGATGGAAACAACAGAACAACGAAAGACGGCGGGCGGATGGGTCTCGCCACATCGGAACGCGAATCGCGCAAAGGAACGAGCATTGCCATCTCCTGAATATTGTAGTCGGTCCGCGCGCATGACCTTTGTATAATTTCTTGTCACGTTGTGTGGTACTTGGTGGTATTTTTCCTGGTGTTTGTTATGGCCTATAAATATATATTCTGTCCTTCTCTCTGCTCGTCCCATCAACCATTGTCTAGCCGTCATTGATTTGACTTCTCTCAATACCGGATGCATCTCGATCAGGAGATTCTGTTACCTTCTCCCCATCATGTGTCTCATGAGGTTTCGCACGTACAAGATCATTCAATTGATGCGATTTTCTCTCCCGCATTTATCCTTGGTTCTGGTTTTCGCTCTCTTTTCCTTCATACCCGCTTCACTAGTTGGCTTTCCTTGAAGCGTAGTTGAATGTCTGTCCGTTGATGCTTCGAGGTCATGTATGTGTAACCAACCAAAACTTCGATAAGAGTTATAATAGTATACAAACAACCACAGACGATAAACATGAACATGCGAAAAGTTGTGTAGCGAGTGCATAAAGATATCTGACAGTACAGGGAACCATCATCAATCTTTTGCTACGTAGGTCGTACATCCATCCATCGTAGCCAGGCCCTCCGCCTGGCTACCCCGCTCAACCTTTTCGTATGTCCTTCCACCCCCATGTACTATCTACATATACCCATCATTTACAGATCTCTACCACATACGACCATAGGACCGTGAAAACAGAGCTTCCCGTCCGCTCAGCTGTACTTAAGCACGGTACCGGCGGATTAGTAGTTAGGTGGGTGACCACTAGCGAATACCTGCTGTTGTATGTTTTTTTGCCCCCTTTTGTGTGTATGTGGCTTCACTTTTTGTTGGGATTGGGGAGGTTGGGAGGATAGTTGGGGTGATGTTTTCGTGCATTGGCTGGGATGGGTAGGGTGTAGTGGGACCGTTATTGTGAAGTCCCCCTCCCTCTCTCTGTGTGTATCTATATATAGCATTGAGTAGTTTACGCAGTGCAATCGCCGCATTATCGTCAAAGTATCGTTAACCCAAAGTTTCCAGGTTTTGGAGGCGAGATGGGAGCATACATTGCTATTGCCATAGCCTTTTTTTCACAGCAAAAACACAGGTCGCAAAAGTCCTTGGGGGTGGGATAGGGTGAGAGGGAAATGCACAACAGGCTCGGTACTCCTTGCAAACAAACCATTTAATCTTCTCTTCTTCCCTTTCTTATTGTTTATATTCCGATGGCAGGGATTCCGAGGCGCAGTGCGATGCGATGAATAGCACGGAAGATAATCCCAGCCCCGCCAACCAACCCGTGCGCCTCGCGCAGTTCAGACGTCCATACATACCAGAAGCCGCCCGGATTAATCACAGCAGATCAAACTGGCCATCCATCCATCTAATGGATATCGAACTCCTCGTCTCCTTCCTCTGCCAGCTTACAGTTCATCTGAGCGCGATCGGAGCACCAGTCCGTCAGCATCCGAGCGGGGCCTACGATGGTGAAGGCTTTCGTTTTCCCGGGTACGGGACGTACCACAAGGACGATGTGGGAATCCTTCACCATGAAAAGCTGGTCATCCACTTGCGCATCCTTTGGCCCGATTGCACATTCATAGGCCCTTGGATTTCGTGTTGGACCGCCTGTGTAGAGCACGCTGTTGTTGCTTTGGGCCAGGGCGTTGCCGATGGCCAGGTGCTCGTCGAAGAAGGGCTTTTGCCGGAGTTTTGCAGTGGCCTTGATTAAAGAGGGTTCGGAGTCGATTTTTCGACAGGATCGGATGTAGACGCTGCTGATGCCGGACGGTGGCACGTATACTTCGTAGGCGTCTGCTAGGGCGTACTCGAACTGCCACTTGGTGTACCTGCTCGGCGGGGTACTTATCATTATGTCGTTGGCCCAGCACAGACCGCGCAAGCGTGCCGTGCAACGTATATTGTGGAAGTGGGCATCCCTGGTGGCGTCGGAGACTGTCTGCGATGCTGTACGGTAGATGAATCGCTCCCGGACAGTGCCTAGTATCCGACCTCTGATCGTGAGAATTTCCATGTTGGGACTAACGCGGACAAAGCTGGAAGAGGTAGCAGGGTGATTCGCGGTGGGATTATTTGGACGTTCATCTTCGAGATCGGCCGCCCCTTGAACTAAAGACCCCGGATGATGGGGGCCACGGAAGGCATTGAACCGTATGATTCCAACCGTCTGGTTCCCAACGTTGACATCCGAGGGACTGATATCTGGCACCCACGAAGGTTGATCGGGGAGTCTTTTGAGGGCAGCAGAAAGCAAAATGTCCATGTGCTGAGAAGCCTTCATGTACTCGGCTGCAAATTTCCGATAAATGTCGTTCCGGGCTTCTTCGTAGCGTGGCATGGGTGATCCTCCTCCGTTTCTTTGACGAAGAACACCCCACAATCCAAACGCCATGTCTTTGGGGTCGGTTGCCTTTCGAGACAATAATCCTAAGAGCAGCTCGTCGTGTGATGTTGCTTTGGAGACCCCTTCCGTCGCAATCAGCCGATCATACATCCGTTCAGTGATCAAAATTTCGAATTTTTGAAGAAAGCTAAAGATCGGGGGTACGGGTACGGTGACACCTGTCCAGGTCAGAATGAAAAGTATACGCAATAGGCTCACGCTTTGCTCGCTATACATTGAGAGGGGAAATATAACACATGCAACCCAGGCAGACAAAGGAATTCCAATAATGGTAGCGATTATCAAAGTGGATGCAGCTAAGAAATGAAGACGATTGAGAGTGGTTTCGAGAAACTTGTCATACGCTAGGATGGTAGTTCTCGAATTCGAGGGTGTTGTGTGATGTGCATGTCTTGCTCTGCTACGAGCCAATAACCTCCATGCTCTGGCAGCGGGATATAGGCCGGACCCAAATGCGGTAGTAGCCCAGAGGAAAGCGGCGGCCCTTTCGTACGTTGTCCAATCTATGTGGTTTTTCCCACATACAACCACGGGATGTGAAGCAAGCATTATCTCTTGATAAGTCCAAAGGCGGTATAGCCACCGTCTGTCGAGAAGACTTTGGAGATCATTCTCCTCAACATACCCGCTCTTGAACGTTTTGCGAATCACGATTTTGATTTTCCATAACCATGATAGCTTAGTATCAGGTGCAGAAGTAACAGGGAATGTATGCCGGCTGGTACTCCAAAAGGCGCGGTACGCCGACCAGGCAGCTGTCCAGGGACGACATTCTGCATCTGCCCCATTGGCAAAGTACCGACTGAATCCCGATGACCTCAAGAAGCTCATGGCCCTGTCCATTGCATCGTCGCTTTCGCCCAACCAGATGTATACTGTCCTAGCTCGGCTGTAGATGTCGCTCATCAGTGACAACTGCCGACGCTTGTCGTCATCGTCTTTCTGGTTGATGCACACAGCATCCACCCAAATCGTAAAGGACCCCAATGTTTCCCGGAGATGAAGCAGTGCAGAATAGCCGTTCCTGGTGACTTTGACGGCATGTCCAGAGCACAGAACGTGGTACTCATCATACGTTTCAGATTGACCCCAGACGTAGGACAACGCTGGGAAAGCTGGGACTACATCGCCCCCGATGTCCATCAGGCGAAGATGACCTTTCAAGTCGCCAGGGCCATTCTGTATATCGAGGACAAGGATGACGTTCGAGCCCTCTGCAATAGGAAGCGCTTCGTAGAGAGCCATCGACTCAGTCGTTGAAAAGAATTCTATGCAGAAGGAAGTGAGGTTGACGAGGGCAACAGGAGCGAATTCATAAGATATTGGGTTAATTCCGGTGAGGCCCGAAACTCACCCCTGTGGCGCGAGCTGAAACCGGACATTGCGCATCCCCTATATGGCCACTTTGCACCCTGCAGTGGATAATGGCTCACCAAATGCTTGCCAGTACTTACGGTAATGGCAAGTGGTCGTTGTCCTAGAGGCGAGACCTTTTGTCCGCATATGGTTATAACTAGTAGTTATAGTTGAAGAGCATGTTTTTCGCCGAACGCTTAGAGGGTTAGCGAGTCGGCGCTTCGCATGCGCAACCACTAATTAATAGTTGCCCTGCTAAGTTAATTATTATGGTTTTCGAAAAAACATACCCCCCCCCCTACCCTCAGCCTAAGTAAAAAGGAGGAGAGGGCTTACTAGAATAGGTAAGAACCTATTAGATATAGTATACAGATATTAGAAATAGTATATATATGTTAAATTTTCGTATACTTTACCCTAAAACTAACAACGATAGAGTG